>JAOSBN010114220.1:0-10590 GCA_027563595.1 Erythroxylum suave
GGGTCGAAAAGACACCTATTCCTCCATTGCCAGAGGTACCAGCAGGAGATCCCGAATATAGTGATCCATGTAATCTCCTGGGTCGGACTGGCGTTGGAAAGATTGGCACGCAGCCATCGCTCCACATGCGCCTGGAAGAAGGACAGATCCTGTTCCTCAGGGTGCCAGGTGGTCCAGAATCGATAGACTCGTACACAGTCCCACAAGGCATGTAGAATGGACTCGTCCTGTCCACAGAAATGACAAGCACTATTAGAAGAAAGGTGACAGGTGACCCTTTGTTGTTTGAGATTTTAAAGTGAAATCCCACTTAATTAAGGGTGGCAAAATCTGTCTAGCGAGACAGGTGTCAAGAATCCCATGTGAAGCAAGTAAAGAATATTAAAATGATTTATAAATGTATGACAAACCTCTCTTTATAAGGCATTTTTAGGATCAAGTTAGGCCCAAATTTATCATGGTATCACCTAAACTTGTCTTAATAGTTTGAGTCGTTGCTAAGCCTGTTATAGCCATTTGCCTAACATGCTTATCAAATATTCAGCCCTGCTCTAAGCTAGAAAAAGTGTCAGGAATCTCACATTGAGCAAGTTAAAAATGTTAAAATGATTTATAATTAAACATATAACAAGCCTCTTCTTATAGGTGTCTTTTAGGTCAAGTTAAACTCAAATTTATCAACAGGGCGAGAAATTAACAGATTTCGCTCAAGTTGACGAGACTTTAAATTGAGTTTGATTTTTTTATATTTAAAAATTTGCGTTTAGACCGAACTCAAGCTCAAGCTATCAATTCGATCTGAAATTTGAAAATTTTAAATAAGATAATATTATTTTAAGTAAAAATAATTCTATTTTTATTTTTAAAAATTATAAAATATATATTTTATCGGAACATTTCGAATCCAATTGAGTGTCAGATTAAGATGAAATTCTAACATAAAGACAAATTTTCGGAGTGAAGTCGGCTCATTGCCAAGCCTGCATGTATCATATTTGTTCAACTAGCAGACAATCCTTACCATGAGATTTGCATGTGGATCGTGGGCCATCACGTAGAGTAGCCGCCGGAAGCCACGAGTTAATACTGATAAAAAGAGATTCCGTAAAATAATTGTTATCTTGCTGACAGATTTTTTGTCATCTGCGTAACTTTATTCATATGATAAACAGTAAATAGATATTTTGTTTTCGTAAACTAATTGTTATATTGCTCTATTTAACTCGTTCACGTATTCTTATTGATATGATGCCCACGTCCAGATTGCGTCACCTCAAAGCGCGCATGAATTTCGTTTCCCGACAAGTGATTCATTGGCAAACGATTACTCAATTAGACTTCACAGCGCCATCCTCTGGCCAATCAATTTCAGATTTAGACTTTACAGTAAAATCCCATTTGCCACATTTGTTCGACTAAAAGAAAATCCTGGCCAATAATTTAAAAATTGAATAAAAATAAAATTATTAAGATAAAAAATTTAGATATATTTGATACTAAATCATTATAAATTCGATCTATAATAAAAATTAATCAAAATTAAATAAAAAGACTATTGATGAAACTAAAATTTTAATTAAAATTTCAATTTAGATTATAATGAGCAAGTTTATAGATTTACGAAAGATGCGCGAGATTGATTATGAAATTAAAATTTTACCATTGTAAGTCAAAATTTCAATTTAGATTATAATAAGCAAGTTTATAGATTTATGAAAGATGTGTGAGACCGATTATGAAATTAAAAATTTAGCCTTGAATTTAAAATTTTAATTTAGATTACAATAAGCAGGTTTATGGATTTATGATTGCAAAAAAAGAAAAGAGCTAATCATTCAATATATGTTCATTTTAATGGTAGATGGTAAGTAATGTATAAAGTTTGACAATATTAATTATAAAATTAGTATGAAAGTTTAAGTCATTTACATTTTATTTTAAATAAATATTTATTTAAAATTTTAAGATTTCAAATATATATAGTAGTAAGGTCCTTCCTTTGGTTGCATCCTCTTTAACTGGCAGTATCACAAGCTTGCCTCCAAGAAACCAAGATTTGTTGCTTGTATCATCAAACCATAGTGGTTTTAACCGAGTTCGGTGCAGGTTTATGGCCAAAGTGTCTGACCAGACCATAACCAGAAGATCTGGGAACTACCAACCCGCTTTATGGGACTATAGTTATATCCAGTCACTAAGAAGTGATTTCTTGGTATTGTTTTCTACCTGCTTTTATTCTCTTTTCGATGGTGTCGTTGGCACTTATAGTTTCGACTTGTTTGTGCAGGAGGAGTCGTACACAAAACAGAGTGACAAACTCAAGGAAGATGTGAGAGCGATGCTTGGGCATAGAACGATGAATCGCTTAGATCAGTTAGAACTGATTGACACAATTCAGAGACTTGGGGTTGATTATGTTTTCGAAAATGAGATAAGAACCATATTGGAGAGAATTCACAAGGATAAGAAGCATAGTAATGCCTCCTCGAACAGTGACTTGTGTACTGAAGCTCTTGAGTTCAGACTCCTGAGACAACATGGATTTAAGGTTCCGCAAGGTACGAGAAATATTTCCAATAATGTGCAGTTAGCACTTCATCATCAATCTAATATAAGTAATAAATCGCAGAGATTTTCAACCGCTTTAAGGATAGTGAACAGAACTTCAAAGCATGTCTGGTTGAGGAAAAGAAGGGATTGCTGTCTATGTACGAGGCATCGTTCCTCATGGAAGAAGGTGAGAGCATTTTGGAGGATGCAAGGGATTTTGCAGGGAACCACCTTAAAGAGTATGTGAACTACAACAAAGGCGGTTACGTTTCCATGTTAGCTAGTCATTCCCTGGAGCTCCCATTGCATTGGAGAACTTCAAGGTTGGAGGCCAGGTGGTACATGGATGTGTACCAAACTAAACAATCCATGATACCTATGCTTCTCGAGCTTGTGAAAATAGAGTACAACAGGCTTCAGGCAGTTCACCAGGAGGATCTAAAACGAGCATCCGAGTAAGCTTCTGTTCCTATACGTTCGACATAGTAAAATAGAAACAACAAACTTCTCACAAGTTTTTTCTTTTACTTTTCTTAAGGTGGTCTCTTCACACTGGCTTTAAAGAAAAACTACCCTTTGCAAGAGATAGGATAGCTGAGTGCTTCTTGTGGGCAATTGTGATTGCAAAGGAGCCTCAGTATGGATATTTCAGAACACAGATCACAAAATTGGGTCAAATCATCACAACAATTGATGACATTTACGATGTATATGGCACCTTGGATGAACTTGAGCTCTTCACCTCTGCCCTTGAAAGGTAAGTGTGAATCTAAGAAGCATGGATATGGACACAGACACGTGACATGACACGGATACGAACATAAGGACACACTAACTTCTAAAATTTGGTGGACACGAACACAGATATAAATCTATATATATATATATTATAAAATTTAGAATTAAGAAAAAAATTCAGAATTCATAATATGATATATATTGATTGATGTGTTTCAAGACTTCCAACATTTCGGTACTTTATAAGCCCCTCTTAAAAAACATAGAGCGTATATTCCATTAAGCAATTTGCCTACAATATTCTATTCAACAGTAGACAAAAAAATAAATATTCAAAGGTTATAATTAAAAATAGTTTGCTCAGATAGTAAACGGTCGAAATTTTGAATCCAGTCGTATCTGAGCTGTGTCCAGATGTGTCTAAGTCGTGTCCCAACCGACAAAATTATTTTTTAATTCCGACACGTAAGGACATGTTTCGGACATGTGTCCACCGTGTGTCAGGTGGTGTTCAACACGGACACGTGTCCGACACATGGACACAGCTCCATTTTGCCGTGTTTGTGCTGCATAGGTGTGAACGCTTTATATTTAAACTGAATTAAATAACTCTAATTCCGGTTTAAGAGAATATGATAAATGGGATATTTTTGTTTGGTTTCAGGTGGGATATAAGCATGATAAAAGGGCTTCCGTATTACATGAAGCTAACTTTCTTTGCTGTAGTCAATTACGTAAATGAAGTGGCTTACGTTGTTCTTCGGGATCATGAAGTTGACATCACCTACTACCTCAAGAAATCAGTACTGAACCTTATCTTTATCAGTCTTAATTTGCAGATAGAAATTAAGTATACACATCTTAATTTATCTTTCTATTTATTTTAGTGGATGGATTTATGTAAATCTTACTTATTGGAGCACAAGTGGTACATCAGCGGATATAAGCCGACACTAGAAGAGTACTTAGACAATGGATGGATATCTGTAAGCGGTCCTTCGATCCTAGTCCACACTTATGTTCTAACAGCAAATCCAATCACAAACAAGGCTATGGAATCACTAAGGGAAGATGGGTACCCTAATGTCATCAAATGGCCGTCAATGATTCTTAGGCTACTAGATGATCTCGGAACATCTTCGGTATTGAAAACCTAAAATTTTCTGTTTCTGTTCATACTCTACAGGTTCTTTTGTATCATTTTTTTGATCTTCTTTTTTAATGTTTTTAAATAGCACGAGTTACAAAGAGGTGATGTTCCGAAATCAGTCCAATGCTGGATGCACGAAACAGGAGCTTCTGAAGAAGAAAGTCGTAAAAAGATACTCTATCTGAGCAGTGAGACATGGAAGAAGATGAACAGAGACAAAGCCAGTGATACTTCGTTTTCCAGAGACTTTGTTCGAATGTGTATGAACCTTGCAAGAACAGCACAGTGTTTCTACCAACATGGAGATGGATTCGGCATTGTTGATCGTGAAACTAAGGGTCATTTCTTGGAACTACTTGTTCAGCCTGCTTCACTTTCATAAGATTCTTGTATTCATATATTAAAATGGAGTTTGGATCATTTAGTAATCGAGGATTAGTAAGTATTTATGGTGATGGATATTATAAATAGTTAAAAATTACATTATATTTTATAAAACAAAATTTTTATTTTATAAATATTTTATTTTATAAATATGATAATTGTGACCAGATAAATTCTAAATTTATTTACATCATTAATTACAAAATTATAAGGAATTTGAAGCAAAACTTAAATATGAAAGATGCCAAAAAAGCTAAATCTAAATCAACTTTACTGGAGAAGAATTTAGGTTCAGGTTGAAATTCTAAGTATAAAAATATTTAATACGAAATTTAATTTAAAATAATTTTATATATTTATTCTTAATTATTTCGTTCTTGTTAGGACATTATATATATATAATATATCTTTATTTAATTTTGGCATTTTAATTGGATTGGACATATAGCATATATTATATATATTTTTATTTAATTTTGGCATTTTAATTGGATTGGACATATAGCATATATTAGTCATGTTGATATTTGACACGTGAGAAAATACTATTTGTTGCATGTTTAAATTTAAGTGGGATTCAGATTGTAAGAGAGATTTGTGCTTATCTAGTATCTACGGTAGAAGTCCCATTTTAAATGGTAGTCTGCGGCATCTAAGTTGATGTGCGTGTTTTGGCAACTTTTGGTCTGTGAGTTTCGTTGAAGTCAAGGAAAAACGCTACCGCTGGTCTTTTATTTTTGAAACACAGAAATCTTTATTGTGTGGGCTGAAACGATATGTGTAGCTGCTGTGTGTGTTAATGTCCATCTCCAACGTGTGTGTGCAGTAGCGGGTATTGACGTGTGTGAGTGGTGGAAATCAAGTAAAGTGGTGTGTGCGGCAACCAAGGTGGTGTGCGTGTGTGAGATGGATTTTAGAGTGAAACGGTGCAGTGGATTCATGAGCAAGTGTTGATGACGCACACTTTTAGTATTGAGAAAAATTGCAGTGGATCTCAGGTGTTGATGAATTGTGGCTATGGGTGTGAGTTTATGAGGAAGTGAATATCAGCTACGGTGAAGTGGGCATTAATTATTAATTGACAAAACACTACAACATGCTTTTGAAGTAGAAAGAGTTAACTATGATGAAGAGATTCAGCTAGATTATTTTGAGAAGATAAACATAGGGAAGTCTTTCTTTTCTTTTAATAATCAGCAAATGCATTCAAACAAAATGTCAGGTTACATCTAATAAGCAGTTATCGAAATCAACTAAGCCCTACAGACCCTCAGGGGGAGTAATGTAGGTAACCAATGGTTCCATACAACATAAACCGCATTTTGCTAAGTAATCAGCATAATAATTAGCCTCACGAAATACATGACCTATCAGTAGCTCCACAAAATTCTCCCTCAGCACCCAGCATTGGCGTAAGACAGCACATGCAGAAGGGGGAGGAGAAGACGATAGTAAACTCCATACTTCAAATGAATCAGTTTCAACATGCAACTTAATAATGCGATGACGTACAGTAAGCTCCATACCCGTACATATAGCATGCAACTCGGCCTCTAGAATAGAACCTCTCCCTAGCCATTGTGAAAAACCTGTTACCCATCTATCTTGAGAGTCACGCAACAGACCCCCCCGCACCTGCACATCTGGAGTTCGGATCCCTTGCACCGTCACAGGTCAACTTAGTCCAGTCCGGTAAAGGCATAATCCACCTAACCCACCTGCTCTCCTACCTATCGAGAATAAGTGCCACGTGCTACTTTGTCTCCCGGGCAAAGGAGAATTGCTTCACATACCTATAAATACAAGGTCGCACGTCGGAAGGTATATCAACCCCTTTAGCAAAGACAAAATTATTCCTCCAGTGCCTCAATAACCATGAGATCGTGCCAAATAAGACGGCCTAATCGTGATTCCTACCACTCCAACACGTTCTTGCTAAATTAGTGAGCAACCACTGTTTTAGAGGCAAGGCAAAAAAACATTGCTGTTCACTGGCTGGCACAAAATATTCCCATACCTTCCTTGCCCAAAAACAATCATGCAACACATGTAACGTAGTTTCCACCTCCACTTCACACCATAGGCATTTATCATCAGGGGCACAACTCTTGCGAAAGCAGAGACAATTCGTGGCAAGCCTATCATGACTGACTAACCACAAGAAACTTTTAACTCGTTCAGGTCCACACCAGGACCATACCTGTCGCCACAATCAGTAATATTCCACACCACCATCCTCCTCTAACAAGGCATAATTAAGCAGATGTCACAGTAAATACCACACTTGGATTATGTAACCAAACCAGCCTATCTGATCGGGCCATATCAAGAATCATATCCAAAATATGAAAATAATACTCTCTGGAATTATTGTACGGAACAACACCACATTCCAAGAACCATCCGCATACATGAGCTCACAGACCCTTGTGTGCCACCCGACTGCATCAAGACCCGCCAATGCCCATTCATGTAATGGCCCAACATCCTGTACCCAGGAATCAAACCAGAAAGAAATCATATCTCCCTTTCCTAAATCCCATTCACAGCCTCGAACAAAAGTAGGTCATAGCTTAACTAATGCACTCCATGTAACAGAACAGGATGGCCAGACCTTAGGCAGTTCATACAAATTGCCTTCCCAACCATATCTACCCACAAGGGTCTGTACCCAAAGACAATCCCTCTCGGTCATGAATCGCCAACAAAGCTTTAACATAAGAGCTTTGTTCTGGATACCAGCCGGTTTCAAACCTAGTCCACCGCAATCTTTAGGTTGACAAATTTTCTTCCATCCTAATAGATTATTTCCATGCCTGTCTTCCGAAGCACCCTATAGGAAACGACGTATCAATTTGTCAATTTCATTCAGCACAAAAACAGGTAACAAGCTGGTTTGCATAACATAGCTCAGAATGGCAGACAACACCAACTTAACTAAGTATATTATTGTTCAGTTGTTAGATGATTAAATACTTGAGTTATTTTTATTGACTGTTGTTTGAGTGAAAGTAGTTAGAAAAATCCTCTAACAAGGTTAACACGAGTCAGTTGTGTTATCGAGTGTGAAAGTCTTTCACAGGTAGTAAGATCATGAGATAGTGTCAAGGGTGAGTAGTGTAGGCTTTGTTAAACCATGAGTAATTCTATTGTTTTTAAGTGAAAAAATTAATCTAGGTAAGGGTCCCGCAGACGTAGGCAAGGAGTGCTGAACTGCGTTAACAAATTTCTGGTGTTTTTATTTTGTTCATGTCAAAGAAGTTTACGGAAAGTTTACGAAACTGTTAACACTTTTGGTTTTTCAATTGGTATCAGAGCGGGTCACCGGTTCAGAACTTGGTAGCAAGTTGGTGCAGATCCTAGTTTCGCGAACATGGCTACAAGAGAGGGTGCATCAATTACTAGACCACCACTATTGGATGGATCTAACTATCCTGCATGGAAATCAAGGATGAAAGTCTTCATCCAAGCTCAGGGCATGAAATCTTGGCAGTTGGTAGTACACGGTTGGACTCATTCGATGTTCATTGATGATAAAGCAGAGGCAGTTTAGAAAGATCCATCTGAATGGACAAGATTCGAAGAAGAAAGTGCACTCAGAAATTCACAAGTAATGCATGCAATATTCAGTGCTATTTATGAGGGACGCTTCTCAATGATTTCAGCCTGTGAATCAGCAAAAGAAGCGTGGGATGCTTTACAAACTATTCATGAAGGGTCCAAATCTGTGATAGCGTCAAGACTACAGATGTTAGCTGTGAGGTTTGAAGAATTGAAAATGGATGAAAATGAAACCATTGGGGACTTTCATGATTTCGAGATATAGTAAATCAGGCGCATCAACTCGGAAAGAAATATTCCGATCAGAAACTTGTCAAGAAAATGCTGAGATCACTGCCTCCAAGATTTATTCTTAAAATTCCAGCAATAAAGGAAGCCCATGACATTAATGATTTGTCATTGGAGAAGGTAATTGGAATTCTTACAAATTTCGAAATGAATCTTTTAAGGGGTAAGCAAGAAAGAAGCAACGGATTTGCATTACAGGTTAAAACTCAAAAGGGTGAAAGGATGGTGAAGAGAATCAAATGTCATGAGTGTCAAGGCTTCGGGCATGTTCAATCCAAATTTGCTAATACTTGAAGAAGAGAAAAGGAAAGTCTTTCAAAAGCACATAGATTGCGAATTATTCCGAGAGTGATTATGGTACCAAAGAAGAAATAGCAAATAGTGCTGTGTTGGTTGCCTTACATAGCAAAAGTCCAATTACTTGCTTAACAATAACTGAGAAGCAAGTAACCGAAGTTGGAAAAGAGGGAAAATCAAAGAATTTCGAAAACAACTCATCTCAAGACCTAATATCATATTATGATAGCGATGGAAGTGGCTTAGATGACAAAAAGGGGAACATTTATGAGGCTTACGAATTAATGTACGAAAATGGGTGAAAATATGTAAAAAGAATGAAAGATTGAAGGAAGAGAATCTCTCCATGAAGAACAGCATCTAAGAGTTAGAAAAGAAATTGATGTTGACGTCAGATGAGCTTGGTGAAGGTAGAATGAAATTGGTAAGTACTGAAAAGGGATTGAGAATGTTGAATGGAGGTATAGAAAAGTTAAAAAAGTTTATCAAAATCGGTAAGGTTAAAGGGGATCTTCAAGCCATTGGTTACAAAGGTGAGTGTTCTAAGGTGAATGAGGAGAAAAATAATATGTCCAGATCTGCCAGAGAAGAAGAAACATCGAGAAAGAATTGAAGATTTGTACCCACGTGTCATTTTTGCGGAGCAATTGGGCATATAAGGCCAAGATGTTACCAGTTACTGTAGATGTTGTTTCAAAGAAGTCAAAGCCGAAGAATTCTACATCCTCATATAAATTTCAGAATCAACCTTTAGTACCGAAATCCACTTGGGTAAGAAAGGGTCAAGGACAAGCACAAAGATGTAGTGAAGGAAAAACAAGAAATTGTTCATATTCACAGTTAGTTACTACTTTTGAAGAAACTATTCAAACTGAGAATAAATCAGTTACTTCAAATAAAGAAATCAATCAGACAGCTAATGACTGAGATAATGTGATGTGAAATAAGCCCAAGTTTGAATTTCTTCGAGGGACATAGGGGCTGTGTTCTTTACTTTTTTGAAGTTTTTTTTAGATTTAAAGAAAAAAAGGAGTTGCATTGCGTTTTGCTAAAGGGACTTAAATTCCCTCCACTACAAGAAAATAGTACAATTTGTGACATTTAAAAAACGTCACAGAATCTCAAAAAACATCGCAAATTGTAATCTGTGACTTTTAAAAAATGTCACAAAAAACCGTCACAGAATGTGGTGTAGGCAAAGAGTTTCTGCGACCTTTTCAGAAAAACGTCGCTAAAAACACTGACATTCCGCGACGTTTTTAAAAACGTCACTAAAAGATTAGCCTTTCTGCGACATTTTCTTCAAACATCGCAGAATGTATCTTTCCGCGACGTTTTAGGAAAATGTCGTGGATTACTTTCAGCGACATTTGTAGGAAACGTCGCAAAAGGTTTCTTCGACATTCCGCCACTTTTTTGTATAAAACGTCGCAGAATGTTAATAAAAAGTCATTTTAAATTTTTTCCTTTTTTTGAAAATAATTTTGATTTAATAATTTTCAATTTTAATAATTATTTTTAAATAAAAATTTTTTAGAAACTTATTTTTTAATAACAATTTAATATTATTTATGAATTTTATTAATGTAATTCTTCAATTTTTTAGTATATCATTAATTTTA
>JAOSBN010114222.1:0-10589 GCA_027563595.1 Erythroxylum suave
GATGGGTAGCTAGTCCATCAAACTACTGGCGCCAGTTTAATCACCAATCTCCATAAAACATCTAGAAGTGATGATATAACTATAAACTCTATATTTGAGTGAATGTTCCTTGATACATATTTCAATTAATAATTCCAACATGCAGACACTAATCCATTCCAATCATATCAAGAATTATAATGAAACACATATGAGTTCACTACTCATCAAGATTATGGTCCATAATAAACGTATGCTTAAGTTGTATGTTTTAAGACTAAAGTAATGGTCCACTGTATTCTTTATAAACATACTTGATTCTAGATTCATTTAATAGTGCCATTATCGATAGTCAACTACTATCATGATATAATGCTCATAAAAACCAAACTCTTTTCTTTTATTAATAATAAATCTTTTCATTAAGTTATAAGTAAATACATTTGCTTTCTAGGGTACTATATTTACATAACTCCAACAGAGGTTGTTTAAGAAGAAAAAGGAACAAAAGAGAAAAAACAGTCGTGAAGGCTAGTTTCATTGTAATGAAATGATCAGAATTGTTTGGTAGGAAAGTTAAAAGATAACCATTTTAGGGATCAATTCCTAAATCTCAAAGATTGCAAGAAGATAGAAAAAAAGAATTAAAGAAAGAAATATAGGATAAATTAAGTGATTTAAAAGGAGAAGGAAAATTTGATATGTCTAAACTGACTTGGCTTATGAAAATAAGTTCAAATATCTAGAATAATTTAAGAATAGTGATGATTAGCTATAGTATGGTCAATTTATTTAAAATTTGCAATAAGTATAAGAAAAGGTATCCTTAATGTACAAAGAAACTAATCCTTAAGGTTTAAAGAAACTAAGGAATTTCATGTATGAAAGAAAATAAGAGATTACAAAGTTCAACAAGGCTAAAAGCCCTTTCATTAGTTTAAGAGTAATAATATAATGAATGAGAGTAAGAACATTATGAAATAAGTTTTAGAATATGAAGGAATCAATTGAAAGGTTAGATAAAGGAAAAGAAAAATTAGTAAGACCTTAAACTATAGGCGTGGAATAGGATACATAGAGGGTTCTATCTTATCTAATGGTAAAACAAACATTGTTTAGGGAAAGTGTTTAAAAGAGCATGAACCTTATTATATAAAAACTGACATTTAAATGCATCACCTAGAAAATCATCTTATGTGTCATCTTATGCATCTTTAAAATAATATAAACGATCACATGTCTATATGTATATCTCATACACTTACTATATAAAGAAAAACCGTTACACATCCTCACACATTTATGCAAGACTAGAAGCTTTATATAAAAACTTATATGGACAAACTGTAGGTATAACATAATTATATAAAGCATCATAAATGATATTCAAAATTTAAAAAATCATAACAAAAATTATTCTTCATGTTATTATCACGAAAATTTTGATCATTTTTAATGGTTTTGTATTCTTATAAAGTGACTTCAAGGAAAATCTAAGAAAATGTTGTTTAAAAAAAGCTCAAAGAATAAACCAAAAGGACTCCAGCACATTTGAGTACCCAACATCGTGTCAATAGAGTTCCATTGATAAAGTCTCACATTAAAAGTTTAAAAAGCATTATCAATCATATATTTCAATACGAATATCAAATATTGATAGCAAAGTATATTATATTACAAAGTTGGTAAGGGAGCAGTTCTTATGTTGGGAAATAAAATATAGCTAAATAAGAAGATGGCTCTTACTTGGTTTATATCTTCTGCTTTTAGCTCTTCTGCTAGATCCTCGACCTCAATTTTGTCCTGAGCAGATATGAAACAATAGATTAAATATAGCTAGAGCAAGGAAAGAAGCATCTAGGGAAAATTTCTCACTTATGGCTTTTTCGGTATACACAAACCAAACCCAGAGAAGAGAGACTAAGACACAGAGAACAACAAATAGAACGATAAGAGGGAAAGAGTCAAACCCACTATCGCTGATGATGTATTCAACATATGTTATTATGGAACATATCACAAATCTGAAGAGGGAGAGAAAAAGGGACGAAACGGTGGGAGTGATTTAGGTTAGAATGAGAGAGAGATGATAGAATCTAATTCCTTATGATGAAAACCATCACCAATCACAAAACAATCATGTCAAACCATCAAGAGTACTTAGATCTATAGTGCAAGCATACCAAGATCCATGAGAACAATGTGATTCTTGAGTCTTGTTGTTATCTGTCTTCTAAGTCAATATGTATGTCTATTTTCTCTCGAGAACCATCTCTTCTCTGACTGATGGGATATTAGAAAAGACAATTGTTCATATGACTTGGGGACCATAACCCTAATTTCTTATATAATTGGTCTTATTTCTATTTTAGTCCATCATAAAATAGAAATCAAACTATTAGGTCTCAACACATTAAAGCCCATACTTTATTAGATGTCATATAGCCTAAAGCTTTTGACCTTAATAAATCACTTTAACAAGGCTTAACTTTATGATAGCTCATAATATACAATTAATTCATATATATATATGTGTGCGTGTGTGTGTGCGTGTGTGTGTGTGTGTATGTGTGTACCCATAAGATGGATTAAATCCAACAATCTCCCACTTGGATCATATATATATAATTCCTTTAATTATATATAAGGTCATTTATGTCAATATAATTGAACAACATAGATCAAACACAGATGTGTAACATAGAAATTACATGTAATGTGATTTTAAGATGCCTACTTCCAACTGGTCCAAATTCCTTATTCCTTAGTGAGATTAACCCAATAAACTTTAAGCTTCAAATAAATCATAAAACTGTCTATAATTGAAAATCATTTGAAATAACAAACTCCCACTAAAATGACATATCTTCAATAGGTACAAGAACCATATAAGGGATATGCTCATGAAAGACCTTGGGTGGTAATCTCTTAGTGAGCGGATTGCCAACCATAGAGTTTATCCCAATATGTTTAATAGACATTTGACTATCCTGAACTGTTTCTTTGACAACCAAGAACTTGTTTAATAGACATTTGACTATCTTGAACTGTTTCTTTGACAACCAAGAACTTGAGGTTTATATACTTTGACCTCGTTGAGCTCCTATTGTTGTTGAACAATCTGAATTATTGTTATAAAATAACTTTAGTGGTCTTTAAATACCATCTACAATGTGCAACCCAGTGATAAAATTTTGCAGCCATATTCCATGACTGGATGCCTTATAACATGTTATAAATCTGTTGCCATAATGGAAGAATCTATGAGTGTCTACTTAGCACTCTTCCAGGAAATAGTTCCTGCAACTAGCCCGATGTGGATCTCTGACTATCTTAGCATCCAGCGAATCAGAATTAGAATACCCAATGATCTCTAACTGATCAGACTTCCTAGATATGAGCGTGTAATCTTTTGTTCTTTGCAAGTACCACATAACTTGTTTCTCTAATGATCTATTCTAGGATTGCTTAACTATATGCCTAACATTCTAATAACATACATATATCTAGACGAGTACATACTTGAGCATATATTGGATCCCTACTGCTGAAGCATAAGGAATCTTTTGCATTTCTTTAGTTTCAAACTCATTATTAGTACATTGGCTAAGACTAAACTTGTCTCCCTTAGCAACAGGGTGTCACCTAGTTTACAATTTTGAATGCTAAACCTCTTAAGAATTTTCTCGATATACTTTTTTATGATAACCCAAGTATAATCTGAGAGGGATCTCAATGTATTTGTATCCCTAACACAAAAGAGGTGTCACCAAGATCTTTCATTTTAAATTTCTTTATCAAAAAACTCTTAGTTTTATACAATAAACCTATATCATTGCTGGCAAGTAGTATATCATCGACATATAAACCAGAAAAATAAATTTGCTCCTATTGAGCTTGAGGTATATACAATCAAATAAACTTGCTCTTACTGAGCTTGAGGTATATACAATCATCAATTGCATTCATTTCAAAACCAAACGAAAGACAAACTTGATGAAATTTGTATTACCATTGATGGAAAGCTTGCTTGAGCCTATAGATGGATTTCTTTAATTTACAAAACATTTGCTTTGGGTCTCTTGACATAAAGTTTTCTGGTTGCACGATATAAATTATGTCATCAATGTCACCATTAAGAAACGTAGTCTTTACATCCATCTGATGTAACTCAAGGTTGAAATGTGCTATAAATGTCATTATAGTTCTAAAAGAGTCTTTCGATGAAATCGAAGAGAAAGTCTCTTTATAATCAATGCCTTCTTTCTATGTAAAGCCCTTGACAACTAGACAAGCCTTATATCTCTCTACATCGCCCTTTAAATCCCTCTTAGTCTAAATATCCATTTGCAACCGATGGGTTTCGTAACTTCAGGCAATGAGACAAGATCCCAAACATCATTGTCTTTTAGTGTTTTATAGACTTTATCTCCTCATTCATGGCATTAATCCACTTTTTAGAGTTAGAAACTTACATAGCCTGATGCAAGTTGACTGGAACATCTTTCACAACGCCAATATCAACCTTATATTCTTGGAGAAGTATGATGTAATCATCTAGAATCGCACTTCTGCTTTCTCTAGTGGATCTCCTTAATGACACTAGTTCTTGAGGTTGGTGAGTTTGTTATTTTGGAATAATTTCTGTAATCTGAACAAGGAGTTCCTCATTATTGTCTTGTTAATCTGGATTTGTTACTTCAACAATATTAGGAATAAAACCCATATCATTATCAACAACAACTAGAGGAATATTAACATATTCCTCTTCAAAGAGAACGCCTCTCACCTGATCTCCCCTCCTAAACTCAACATCCTCAAAGAATCGGGCATTTCTTGTCTTAAAATTTGACTTTATAAAACTTGTAACCCCTATACCTTTTGTAGTTTCTAACAAAATAACAACTAACAATTTTGGAATCCAGTTTCCTTCCAATTGGTTTATATGACCTTGCCTCAATTGGACAACCTCAAATGTGCAAGTGATTCAAACTGTGCTTTTTGCCCATCCAAATTTTATAAGAGGTTTTGGTAGTTGCTTTATTTGGAACCCTATTAAGTATGTAAGCTGTAATCTTTAACGCTTCTCTGCAAAGAGATTCCGGTAAAGTAGAATGACTAATCATACACCTTACCATATTCTTCATTGTTCTATTTCGCCTTTCAACAACACCATTCATGCTAGGACATCCTAGCATAGTGTACTGTGTGAAGATACTGTACTCTTCAAGGAACTTAGCAAATGGTCCTATACGTCATTCACATGATCTTTCATCTTTACCATAGGATTCATCTCTATGATCAGATCTGACACTTTTTATTCTTTTGCTGAGTTGATTCTCAACCTTAGCCTTACAGTTTTTGAACAGGTCCAGAGATTGGGACTTCTTATAAATGAGACATAAGTAGCCATAATGGGAGTAGTTGTCTATGAACGTAATAAAATATTGCTGACAATTCCATGAAGCTGTAGGGAATGGCCCACAAATGTTTGAATGTATGAGTTCTAAGACTTCCATAGCCCTGTTGGCACTTGAATTCCTTAGGTTTGTCTATTTCCCCTTAATACAATTAACATAATTTTTAAAGACTGCATAATCAAGAGGATCAAGGATTCTATCAGACACAAGACATTCAATTCTTTTTTTAGAGATATGCCCTAAATGCTTATGTCATACTGAAACATAATTCTTATTAGTCAATTTTCGCTTTATACCTCAACATACATGCAAAGTTTCATTATATGAGGCAACCGTATTAATCAAATATAGGTTATCAACAAATGATAAAGAACTGGAACCAGTAAGTATTGAATCTTAAAAAAGACTAAATTGATCATTTCCAAATGAACAAGAGTAACCAAATTTGTCCAATACAAAAATATATACTAAATTCTACCTAAATGACAATATAATATAAGTTTCATTCAAATCCAAATAATAACCAGTTGTTGACAATAACCTAAAAGTTCTAATAGCCTTAACTTCTACCGCTTTACCATCACCCACATAGATGTATCTTTCATCATCAACTGGCTTTCGGTAGCTCAAGCAACCCTGCGTAGACACACTGATGTGAGTAGTAACACCAAAATCTAGCCACCAAGTGTATATAAGTACCAAAGTTAAATTAACCTCAGAACAAACCAAAGTAAGAAATATACCTTTCTTTGTACGCTATACGTGATATTTGGTACAATCCTTTTCTTATGTATGGTACTTTCATAGAGAAACCAGGCAAAAGCCTTATCCTATTGCTTCTATTGTTTCTTTATGGTGCGACATTTCCAGCTTCCTTATCCGTCTTTCTTTTCAAGTTCTTGTCCTTTGGGGTAGCTGCTAAATGAGCACTCTCTGTCTTCTCTTGCTTTAGTTTTTCCTCTTCTTGCACACATATCAATAAAAATCAATTATACCAATATTTGAACATTGATTATATTAACCTTATTTAATCGAATTCAATTTTCATAAAAATATGATAAACTAAATGCAGGTGTAATTAATTTATGTCAAAACAACATTTATCGAAATATCATGTATGAACCAAATATAAAATTTGTATAAATAACCAAATATACTAGTTGACCAAATATCTCATTTATTTCTAAAGTAGGTTTTATGCCTAACTCCATAGAAATATAAATTAATTTATAATTAAAAAATTTGGTCCCAAATACTAAAGAACGTAACATATTATCCAATGGTCAAAGCTTTACTAAAACAAAATAGTTAAGGCTTTATTACAATAGAAACGTTAAGACCATGGATAACCATTGAAAATAATCGTTTTCTATTTCGGTAGGCCCCTTTTTTGAAGAAAATTTGACAATACATAAAGCATCTAACAGATAAACCAAAATAGATGCCTAATAAGCAAAGCTGAGAATATCGTACTAGACTTGGTACTGGATTGGGTTCTGGTATCGTACTGTACCGGTATCGGTCAATATCGGGTACCGTTTTAGGTAATTTTTTAAATTTATGAAATAGTCTCTGAAATTTTTTAAAATTTGCAATATAGTCCATTAGCATATGGTACAGTTGTACTGTATATTTTACAAGTTTACATCAACCCAATTTCCAAGAATCATAATAATAAATAATAATCACAATTAATATGAAATAAAAATAAATTTTAAATATTTCACATATAAATTATAACCACAATCAATATGAAAAAAAAGACAATCATCATAATACAAATATAAAAATAAGAATAATACAAAGTATTTAAAAGTATTACAATAATTCAATTTCATTATTTTAATAAATAATAATTATATCAAAACATCCAAAAAAGAACAATAAATATCCTTAACTATTACAACTTATGAAAAGAATTCATGACGAGGAAACAATAAAATAGAAGCTAAACTTGAAACAAAAACATTTTCAATTACATTATATATATAGAATTTAACATAAAATGATAAACATCAAATATAAGTAAAATTAAAAAAAGAGAAAAAATAATCTAGATCGAAATTCAATTGTCAACGGGAGGATACTCATTATAACTGCACTGACCTTAGTTATCATTTAGTACAAAATTTTCATCATTAAAAGGAGCTTCATCATCATTATCATTCAAATTTAGTGCACCAAATGACATGTTAATGCTTTCCCATCCAAGATTATCTTCCAAGTCATTGACATCTACCAAATTCGGTTTTTTAGAAACCCAATATGCCAAAAGATCAATATTATCAATGGAAATTGGATAAGTTGAACTACTTGTATTATTAATAATCCTAGTAAACAATAAAATTTAATTATTAGAAAATTATAAGAAATTATATCGAATTAAATAATGATAATAAGATACCTTTCCTGAAGTTTGAAATTGTATCAAACAAAAACCAAGTTATTTAACCCCTTATGCTCCAATCTATTCGTTTTTTTAGAGTGGATAAATTCAAATGTACTCTAGTTTCATTCACAACCTGTTGCACTGACATATTGAGTTAAAATTCAAATTACAAATCTTTTAGATTCTAGAACATCATTTCTGAATTGATCCCACCAGAAATTGTAAATTATAAGATAACAAAAGTGGCGTTATGAACAAAATAAAGTGATAATTAATTTTCAACAAATAATAAAAAGGAAATAATTAATACCTAGAGAAAGTTTTCCTTTTTGTCGAATAGTAATCGACATTCCAAAATCTTGATAAGACAACTTATAAAGCTCTATTTGTGAGCTTAAAAGATATTGCATCATGTCAATGTTAACAATTGTTGTAATAGTTACAAGAATTCCTATTATCTTCAACTTGCTTACTAAGATCCAATCTAAAATAAACATTAGGATTAAAAAATGCCTAAAGTTTTCTTTCCCTTCTCTCATTAATGATTGAAAGATATAGTGTACACAAAGAAGGCTTATGTTTTAGATTGGCCTTGATTTCTTCCGTCGCTCTCTCTATGACATCAAAAATATAACTCATTGTTGGCTTTTCTTCATTATCAGCCAAGTGAAGTACCCTCACCAAAGGCTCACAAACTCGGATAACAAATTAACATTGAGCCTAAAATTCTCCATCTTCTAATATAATATTACAAACCTCCACACCAGCATTAGACCTAGCATGTTGAGATGCAATCCACTTATCAGTTGTAAACATTTGTATTAACTATTTCTTCATCGAAAGCATTTTTGGTGGGAAAATCAGCACCTTGGTGCATAGTCTCATCAATAATAGGAAAATACCTAGGATCCTTAATATTCTCCAGCATTAGGTCAATGTAATATGCAACACAAGGAGTCCAAAAAAAAGAATTATACATATTCTACAAACTTTTTCTTTCCACTTTATAAGTGGAATCATTGTTAGTAATAAACTAAATAATGTTTTTGGCCTTACTTCATTCACAACTGCATCAAATATCCTAAACAAAGTCTCAGTATTTCTAATAAGGCCAGATGCGTCAAAGATTTCAAAAACATAGAGCCATTTGTAGAATAAAACAAAAAATTTATAATAGGCTCTTGTTTCTTATTTTTCCAACCATCACACATGATTGAACATCCATAATTACCCCAATTCACTATTCTTTCGGCCAAATAACTTCTAATTTTAAAAAAAATCTCAAAAGGTTACCTCTTAAGTCATTAATCGAAGGACCTTTGTATCTCGGATCATAAGAGGCTATTGCATCCATCATAAGTTGATAATAATAAGATTGACAAGCATTGAATGATGAACTTTTATCATACCACCATCTAGCTACTGTCATATTGAAATTGTGAGCCGCATCTCTTGATTGCATTGCACTACGAATTGGAGGTTGGCTCTAGCAGTTGTTCGTGGTGCAAAGAAATTAGTCACCTACTTTCTTCTCTTCCTCACATCAAGTTCAGGTAGTTCTTTTTGGGTCTGAGGAACACTATCAGTACCACTACCATCACTCCCACTACCACCTTCAACATTTCCACAATCACCATGGAAACCAGAAAACGAACTTCCTCTGCTAATTTCAAAATTCAACCTTTACCTTCTATCTTTCTCATGTTGATATTCTTCAAGCAATGATTTCATGTGCCACTTCATATCATGAGTTACTTTTTTACAGGGCTCTACATCTCTTTTGACCCCAACTAAATGCTTCTTTAATCAAGTTATTCCTCCACCTTTCAAATGCTTGTTACAAAACAAGCAAATTGTATGATTCTTCATACCTAGGACTAATGTAGCATAAGCCCAAGCTGGATCATTATATCTTCCTGAAGTAGTTTGATTAGGAGTAGTTGAACTTGCTTTTATTTATCTATAACCAAAAAAATGAAGATGTTAGTTTTGTAAGAAATTAATCCTTTAGTAGTTTCGTCGATAAAATTAGCAGTGCTAACGCTAAGTCCTTCACATGGAAATGATATGTAAAGAAACTCCTAAATCATTACCACATAGTTTTTTTACTAATGTCCTATTACAATAATTAAGATGAATAAAGAAGATTAGGGATAATAAAATATTCCAATGTAAATTTGGATAAGATTATTATAATTAAATTGAAATTTAAAAACTAGTATACACCATAAAAATTGCAATTTCTAAACTTCGAATTTTCAAGCAAAAAGTGTTAATTTGATGATTAACTTTGAATCTAACTCTAATTATAACCCTAACTTTAATCCCCCATTAACCTTAACTCTTAATTAAAAATAGTAAAGCAACAACAAGATAAAAGAATGAAAAATGTGTTTTAAGATATGTCAACATATTAACAATATTAATTTTAGTAAATGACAAAATTATGACACAACACATGGTACTAATTCAAGAAATAAAAATACATAGTAGAGGAGACAGATACACAAAAACGATTTTACTACAAAAGGATCCATAATTTTGATTATTTTTAATTATGATTTTGGAAGAATTCGTTGACTCATTCCTTCAAGATTAAGGGTATTACCGACTCCTTTGCTACAGCTTTAAATCCTCGCTGTGCTATCCTCTCCTTCTTTTTGTATCCAAATCCTTTGCTTCTGAATCTTTTCCTTTAGCAATCTATATTCTCCTTGTTGTTGCATCCTCAACCAATTTGATTTACCTCTTGTTCTTCAAGGACAATTAGGTTAACAAAATCCTTTGGTGGGAAAGGAGAA
>JAOSBN010114223.1:0-10589 GCA_027563595.1 Erythroxylum suave
TTCATGAAATGGGAATTGCTTTGGCTTCTTCATGAACTGGGAATTGCAAAAACAATTGAAGACAATGGGAAACCAACTAGGTGACCTATTGTGTCTTCATGTCATTAACGAAAGGTAGCAGACAAGATTGACTCTTTTTTATGAGAACTTCTGAACTTTTAGCACTTAAAAGTAAAGCTAAGTGACTCTTGTCGCTCTGGATGTTGCTCTCTATCAACGTTGCTTTGCCCCACCTTTACATTGAATCTGTCTTTTGGCTCTGAAATCACTAAATCACGTTCATGAATTGGGAATTGCTTTGGTTTCTTCTTTTTAATTAGTCTTAAAATCAAGGTTTCCTTACACCAAAAAACAACTGGTGTGGCTCCCGAGTCCCAACAAATTCGAGATGAGACTATTCCATTAGACGAAATCCGATGAAACCCAACAGTAAATTCCGTAAATATCAAAGCTTAGATTCAACTTGGAAACAACTTCTTAGACTCCAACAACTGCGTTCCTGTTATTCTTAAGCCTTACCTTGCCATTCTAAGCTAGAAAAAGCGAGAGAGAGAAAGACAGAGGTAAGAGGTGATCATGCTAGTATATATACATGTTTATAATATATTTACACAACTCTATAATCACATTACCCAGGAGAAGAAAGAAAGGAAGAAACTTACTAGTGCTCCTTCTTGGTTTCAACTGTTTCCATGGTGGGCTGGGATTAGTTTGTGGAGAGATAGAAGCAAGAGTAACCGAATCGAAGAAAAAACGTGACTTGTAAGAGAGATTCAAGCGAAGATGGGTACTGTTGATTACTTGCTTACAAAAAAAGAACGAAGTAGAGAGTAGAGGAGGAAACTCGCGCCCAACACTTACGCGCAAATATAGAGTAATCACTCCCGTTCCTCTAAATTATGAGAGGAATGAAGTAATACCTAATAGTGAGTAATTAAAATGGTTATTCTATAATGATAGTTACGTACTAAACACTACCTTTCATTCTATACCCATTCTTCTTTCTCTATACTCACCAAACAAACACCTCTTAAGAGAAATCATTGACAAAAAGTTGCTAGAATAAGAGTAAAATAAAATTAAAAAAATTTAAGGTGAAAGGAATTCATTTATCTTATTTTATATATCAAAATAAATTAATTAATGTCTTTATTTATAATTTTATAAGGATAATGATACGTAAATAATTATGTTATCTTCTATATTACATAAGGTAAATTTATTAATTAAAATGTTTATTTTGTATAAAAAATTTATGAAGTAATTCACTTAATTAGAGTATTTATTTTTATAGTATGAACAATTTTTATACATAAGTTAATTATATTTCAATTTAACATTCTTCTGAAATTTATATGTATAAAATAATTTTGAAAAATTTTTTATTTATATTAATCTTGATAAAAATAGAATAGTGTAATTTTACATTATTTTCATATAATATTAAAATAAATTTTAAGTAAAAGTAATTTATAAAATTCCTGCATATAAAAATATTTTTAATTATATACACCCGCAACTAGATTCATGTGTTAATATTTTATTATAATTTTAAAATTATAACCATTATTTATTTTATAGAACAATAATACATTAGTAACTTTATTCATAATCCTTTACAAATATTTTATAAATATTCAACATTCTCTTATCTACATAATTGAGGCTATAATGTGTTACAAATTTTTAACAACAACAACATCCAACACACATGATCTAAAGAGGTTCAGTAGTTTACATTTTACCCTTAATTAGTAAAGATGTTATTTTCAAATGACTCACATGAATAAAAAATAAATAAATAAAGTTAATAATAGTAATAATGATAATAAAAATGAATAAAAGAATAGGGTGTTATAAATTTTGAAGAGAAATAGAATTAATAAAGAAAAAAGGTAAAAAGAGATAATTAGAGAATAAGAATAAAAGAGAAAAAATAATTTTATTTTGTTTTATATATTAAAATAAGTTATTAATTTCTTTATTTATACTTAGCTTTTGTAATTTACATAATTATATTGTTTATTTAATTGTATTAATTAGGATATTTATTTTGGATAATTTTTGTGTATTAAATAATTAAATCAATAAGGACATTTAATAAAACTTTGTATCGAAATTATTGTTTAAACTATCTTTTATAGAAATATATAGATTTTGTAACACTTTTCAACCATCAAGTATGAACAACACTTTCCTATGTATCTTCTTTTCTTCCACTAGGTCACAAATATTCTATTTGATGTCCTATATCATATAATATTTGAAAATTAGTAATTTTAGTATATTTAAATAATATATCAAAATATTCATAGTTTGTTCCACTATTAAAAATTTAATTTATTCGGTCTGTTCAATAGTAAAAAAATTTAACCGTTTATTTTTTAGTTTAATTTTTAATTAGATTTATTTTAATAATTATTATTTTTAAAAACTTATTAGTTTGTTAATTAATCGGTTAATTTTCGTAAATTAATAATTTATAGACTAAAATTAATTAATTAATTTTTACTTAAAATCTTTTTAATTAAATTTCAAAATTTTCAATATATAAGGAAAATTTTGTTCAATCATATTTTAAAATCTTTAATTTATTAAAATTTTAACTAATTTTATAATAATTAAATCTAATTAAATCTTTTAAACTTCTTTACAAGGATTAAATCTAATTAAAAGTTTTATAACAAATTACGCGGTAGCGTAAAGCTCAACCTTAGGAAGGCAACCGCCACACGGGCTTGTCCCGGTACCGTATCAAACAAAATAAAATAAATAGCATAGCCAATTATATCAATAACATAGCAGTATTAATAAAAGTTTTAAAAAGATATTAATACGGGTGGTGCCGGTAGCCGGTGGTTGTTTGGCGAACCAGCCATTTTCTCCTCCTCTTATTTCTGCGAGACGAAGCCAGACACACCAAACCGCTTTATTTCTCTCCTCCCTTTCTCACCCTAACCTTCTCTCTACAATATGCCGTTTTGGCCGTCAGCTGTTGCTCCGTCGCCAGCATCTTAGTCATCAACCTATTCACCGAGATACGTTTTACGGCCGATTTGAGGTTGATCATCTTTCGCTTGATTTGTTTTGCTGGTTTTTCTCTTGATCGTTTGTTCCATGGTTTCTGATGCTCGGGTTTCTAGCTTGTTTTGTGCATTATGGTTTGTTTGACCGTTTGTTTCTATTTTGATTTTCGCTTGCTGACGTCCGGTTGGGTACTCATTATCCATATCTTGACCTTAAATTTGTTGTTACTGATTGGGTTTTATATTTTGTTTGATTCTTTGACTAAATATAATCTTTTGTGTTATCTCTTCTTAGCCCCGTTCAATTCCGTTATGATCTGTTTAATTCGTGATTTTTCTTGTTTTAATGAAATTTCCTGTAAAAAGTCTGGAAATCGCATGTCATACATGATTATGGGAGAAGATAAGAAAATTATAGGCGTTAATCTGCAGTAAAACTTCGTGGTATTTGATTTGGCTGCCTGTTGGACGGGCTTCGTTTTCTTAGTGCCAAAGGTCATAGATTACTTGGATTACTTTAGCATCAAGTAGGTTTAGATGGCCTTTTTTATGCAGGTTCGGGGCTATTTGATGTTTGCGTCTTTAAACTTCGGGAATCGTTAGAGTTGGTTTGATAATTCTTTCCCTAAATGTCCCTATGTTTGTAGCTTCTCTTTACATGTCCAACTATCAGTTAGGGAAATGGTTATACATATGTTCCAAATTGCAAATGGTGTTGCAGGCATTGTAGGGTCCAGTGGCTACTGAAGAACAATTTTGAAATTAGATCCTATACCTCTTCAGGATAGAGCTTCATTTGTTGTGGAGTTATATAAGTGAGTCTTCCCTGTGGAGAGCGGGGTACATGGTACTAAAGATTCCACTTCCACGTTCAGGAATTATTTAGACTTCTTTCTTTGGAAGTTCATTTGTTTTGGGTTATCCTGTGATATGGAGTTGATGCTAACTATTGTGAGCTTATACCAGCAGGCTGAGTGGACCATTAGGATAAAAGAAATCTCTAGTGATTTTCCTGACCATGGTTAGGAAATTGGGGTTTGGTTAGAATTATAATCCCATGGATTTCAAAAGTTCTAACAAACTATTTGCCACTTTTTCATGGCTATGTTCAGGTAGAATTCCCAAGTACTTTGTAATGTTGGATCCCCTAGCGAATGCTTATTCAAGGGGGTGTAAGCTGCTTAAGTACATAATTTTTAGAAATATTTCGATGAGAAATAGTGAGTAGCATTGTATAGACTAGTAGACTTTGGATGAGAAATAGTGAGTAGTATTGTATAGCCTAGGATTTTATTTGATTGCATTTGAAGTTTGTAAGATCCGATTCTGGCTTTTATAGCATACCAGCTGAAAAAACTCATTCCTACTTCCACTAGTTAACTATTGAGTTTTAGATAAATATTGTTGGCTACCTTTTTCTGAATCTACATTCTTCCTCCTTTTTTTTTCTTACAGGGATTGATTACACTCTATTGCCCTAATCTATGCATTGCTTCAGATGATTGCTGCGTACATCTGCTATCACTTTTAGCTATCTGAAGATGTCAAATGAGGAAGTTTTGAAAGCTGTTTTCCCCTTACTAGATGGTGTAGACCTTGCTTCTTGCATGGTTGTATGCAAGCAATGGAGAGATATAGCCCAAGATGATTACTTATGGAAGTGCGCATGTGCAAAGAAGTGGCCTTCCATTTGCAAGAGGCCAAATCCTTCGACTTTAACTTACCGCAAGCTCTATAAAACTTTCTATAAACGCAAGAATCATCAAAGTCTGCTTCCTCCCAGACTTTCCCTTGATGTTTTGGAATTCTTCATCGACATTTGGAGTGATGATAAATTGATATTCTCAGAGGTGGTTCCTGGCCCAGTTTTGGAGGCAGGAATTAAAATCCCACCTCCTGGAACTTGTGACAGGCTTAAATATCACCTTGAAGGTGATGAATATAAGATGACTTTACCTCTTGAGCCTAGGTGCAGAATTCCTTTGAGTCAGAATGTGAGTGTTTCAGTGCTTGTGGGACGCAAGGATACGAAAAAGGTTGCATGCATAATTAGTAAATCTTTGTTTGATTATATAGATCGTACATCCTTCAGAGCTTTGGCGTTTGATTTTCTTAACTTCTCTCCACAACACCCTTTTATTCCATCAATTCGAGCATGGATTTCCTTACTCTTCATTGACGATGGGACTGAGGGTGTCATTGATGTTTTTGGAATTGAGTTGGATTTCTGTGACGCTGCAAACTCCAGGGAGCAGGTTTTGTGGCTATTAGATGTTCTTGATTGGAAGTGAAGAGCCGAGTTCGGCGCACGAGAGAAGAGAAGCTCCAAGTTAATTGAATGTACATGGTGGCCGATTTTGATAGTTTAGGTTCAATCTTGTTGTAAGAGATGGTAGTGCAATTGGTTTCCAGCTGTGGGTTATTCCTAGATGACTGGGATTTTCTGCTGTGGTGCTTTTGAAATTGGTAAATCATTTCATGCCAAGACTGTTTTGCCAAATATTAGCGGTGTCTATGTACTCTGTTGTCATCCGTCATCCTATTATGTGCGATAATATATGCAATAGTGCAGCATTATTGGTGGGAGCAATGGTTCAAAAGACGCGCGCAAGTGTGGTGACGTTTGTAAAGTGAAGTGGATTACAATTACTGGTTGATTAAGAGAGAGTGGGGAGTACGAGGATAGTATCTGGTTTCACTGCCAGTGCAAGATTAAGAATCTTTCCTCACCAGTGACCCAAAGGACAAAACACAGATTCTGATCAGGATGCTTATCCACACACAAGCGGTGCTAGATTGAAATTGGGAGGTGAAGATTTAACACGTTCATAAGGAGGGGAATTAAAGCGGCGATAGTTTGGCTGCTGTAGCTATGTGTACACCTGGAATTACATGTTCTGACTGACCCGATGTATTTTGTACTCCTAAATAGGCAAGGAATTATATATCTATGGGGTATGACCTATGGTTGATTTGTTTATGTATTTTGTTTTCTTTCCTATGTATTCAAAAAAAAAAAGAAGATAAAGAATGCTTAGAGCCAATTGGTATAGCACCTTAGTGGCTGCCACTAAAACTATGCCGTTGAAATTAAGAGCATTACCCACTATAGTTCATGAGAAGATTTTATAACTAATGCCGATTACATGTAATCTAATGGAGCCTACAAAATCAGCTCGAGAATAAGTTAAAAGTCTACTATTCACAATGCAATGGCATTCAAATTTTGCACTCTCAAGACATTTTATATTAAAATAAAAGGCGTGACGGCTTCCAACACCGAGTATGGCCTTATTTGATGTTTCAGATGAGTAAAGGGTGGCCTAGACGTCTATCACAAAAACTAGCAGCAGACTTACAAAGCACTGGTGGAGGTCACACCGTCGCTCCTTTGGTCATTCCAAGGTAAATATATCACAAGCCCACGGGCGGATTAGTCAAATAGTCATAAAGAACCAAGGGAAAATTCTTAAATTAGAAGGTAAAACACTTTCTTGTTTTATATTCTAATCTTTTTCATGTATCTTTACTGCAGTCAGAGGCACACAACCTTTTTTTTTTCCAAAATGAAACACCAAAAAATGTATTCCGATATGAGGGAATATAATTAATTTCATATAAAAGAACATGACATTTTCAGGCTTGCTTTTTACAAACCTAACATCCTAGGAATAAACAATTTTCTTACATCTTACAGTAAGTGTTGGAACTCACCGGCAACAAATGCTGGAATCTTGAATTCCATTGAATGAAAAGCCGGTATTCACCCGTGTTGTACAAACTGCAAAATGGAAACCAGAGAAAGCGCCCCAACATACTCACCTCCACACTTTCCTTGGTTTCTAGAATTTTGTATTTCAGCTATCATTCTATCCTACACAATATATATGTTAGCCTACATTCTGTGTATTTACAAAACACAAAACTATGACCGCTATCACTGCCTAACTCCTCTAGTGTTCATTTTCCAGGCACTACCAAGTCTCCGAGCCCCACCGGTCCAATCCACATCATCGTCATCGTCATTGTCATCCCCCATTGCACGTCCGAATTTCTTTCTTGGGGTAGGGCGCTTCCTTTTGATGTTTGCAGTGTATGTGGTGTAATCTACGGTATCTTCTTTTAAAGCATGTTTGAATTCCTATGCAATAATAAAGCCATGAAGTTTCATAAAAAGAAAATTAAGAGCTCAAACATGCGCGTTTTCCATACAGCATATTATCTCCATCCGCTTGTACCTGATATCTTCGTAACAAATCTTGGTATATGGACGGTATAGTGGTGCTTGTGTTGCTGATATCGAAGGAAATATTCTGCCTCGAGCGATTCTCCCCTGGCTTCGGAGGCTAAAAGGCCTGGTCGTGTTTGTATATACATCAGAAGAGTTAATCATAGAAATAACATTATTTGCATAAAGAAAACAAATTGCGAAGACCACTACCTGGCAGCGAGCATCATTCAAGCTATAAACTATTTTCAAGTGTCTTTTAAGTTTCAAAAGAAGTTGCAATGCGGTTGCTGATAGGCAATCTACCTGTTTAAGTAACACAAAAGTAATAAGCAAACGCTAAGAAGCCCAGCAGAATGAGCTCTCCCATATAGGAAGGAGTAAAGGGGCAAGACTGCATAAGGAAACGTTGCAGATGTTGCCCTACAAGCCCATAGATCCTCAGCTAAGTCCTCCAATCTCCAGCCCCAGCCAAGGCAAAAGATCCAACAGACCCCAAAATACCAACGAGGTATTTAAGAAATAATACTACTTAAAAATTACTGTTTGAGATGCATAGGAGTACCTGAATTTTCTCAACATCATCTTTGGACATGCTGTAGGGTTCACTTGAACTTAAAGGATCCAATTCTGCATCTCTTAAAATTGTTGTATTCAAAAGCCCATTCAAATCAATGGGTTCTTCCTGAATTACTCCATTAAAATCAGAGGTACTCGAGGCATTGTAGGCAGGATGAGTAGCTGGCTCTTGTTGAGTTGTCCTGTTCAAATCCATCATGTAAGTGTGATGGAAAAATGACTGAGTTGGAAGCTGCTGAGTGGTCCCATTCTCATGATGCAACTTTCGTGAATTTCTTTGTGACAAGTGCAAAATTAGGCCCTTCATATTTGCCTCAGATGCCCCAGCCCTAACTTTTATGACTCGATTTATTGAATAAACCTAGTATAGGGGTTCATCAGGTATAGTAACTGGCAACAAAGCCAGTACCTTAGTGCAGTACCTGTAAAAAGATACCCACAAAAGATTTCATAAACGTTCAAATAATAGAAACCTTGGACTTGCATTAAGGCAGAACTTACATCAAAAATGGAACAACTGAATCGTTCCAGTTTGGATTATCAAATTTGCGGACAATTGAAGACATAAATTTGTTCCTTGAAACACGGTTTGTACGAATAAGCTTGTATATTCGAGATACTCCAAGCCTGGCTTGCATCATGGAGCCACCTTCAGGTTTTTCCCTTCAAGTTTCCGGTGGACTTGGATTGGATGTTTTGGTTCAGATATTCAGAAGAAATCCCAGAAAGAGATGGCATGAATAAAAATGACAGTTGAAGACCATCCCCTAAACGACTTTCAAAAAATGCAGGATACCTGGATATATTGCCTCCTTCAGTTAACAGCCAAAAGATAGCAACTCCAAGAAAATTACTTCTCATTCATATTCATCAGCAAATGATGCGCCAACTTTGAATTAATTTCTTGGGGATCTGTTTCAAATGCTATGAGATTTGGCACACAAGTAATAGGATGCACAAGACCTTGACGTAGCACCACCTCTACAATCTGCAAATAAAACAAAGCATGGGATTTCTGAGTTCAACTATTGTGCGTTCAAGCGTAGGCTGAAAAGAAAAACTAGAACTGTCAACTAGTTTGAACCAATGAAGTATCTGGATCCTTAGCATTTTTTGTTATTCAACAAATGTAAATAACAGGTCAAGCGTTCAATTTCCTAAAGCTACCTATCTTTCTTCACTTTATCAACCTTCATTTCCTAAGCTGTAACATGTTTACAAGTTTCCTCTATGTAACAGAAACAAGAAAATGGGCACCGAATCAAGTCCTCACCTTGAAAGCAGTCTGACGAACAAGATCACTCAAGTCTAGGCAGCTGCCCAGTATCTTATCCCAGTACAACTGAACTGTACCTCCACAGATATTAGTATCACCAGCACCTGCGGCAAACAGGTACAGCATTACCATCCTCTGTGGAATCTTGAATTACATTATTACTGGTCTTTTCAGTTCCCATTTGACTTCCCGCATCAAGAAGATATTCGAGTATATTTTGCAATGCTTGAACCTGATAAGAAGTATGACTTCAGCATATGGAGTAAACATGAGTGATGAAAAGTTTTAAGGCCTTTTTACCTTCAAACGAACATCAGAGCCAGATGATAAGGTTGCCTCCAAGATTTTACCAATGTCTTTTTCCAGCATAAACTCAGGCCTAGCAATTAGAACAAAGCCTAATGCCTACAACGATTACCGAATCAGCTCACCACATCCATAGAGTGTGGAGTAGGATCAAAAAACTAATAAGCCAATTAGGAACAATACCTGCAAGGACCTAACTTTTATGCCAAAATCCTCAACTTGGACGTATTTCTTAAACAAATTGAGACTGCTTGCAACATCAATGTTCTTGTTATTGGAGTTAGTCAGCAATGAGTTTCCATAGCGAATAAGCAACCCAAGACAGAACACAGATCAGACGACTAACTGCAATTCGTAGGCAAAGCAATCTCAGTTTTTTTCATCTTAATTGACCTGAAAAATTGAGCTGGCAACTATAGCATGTGTAATAAATGAAAAATGAAATTGCTGCCAAACATGTTCCGTATAAAGAAAGTGTTTTCTCCTCCGTTTGGTATCTATGTCTACCAGTCCCCAAACGTGTGAAATGCTGCTTTGTAGGTAACTAGGTATGCATCCATACAAACAAGCTATAAGGAAGCCTGACAGACAACTGTTTTTTCTCAAATTCCAAATTAATATCCAGAAATAAACAACAATTCATCCAATCCAAAACACTATATCCAATGAACAGTACAGGTTTGAAAATCCTCTTCCAAAAGAAACATATAATGCAGCTTTCCAAGTGCTAAAACAAACTACAAGCTACTTATCTCAAACATCGTGGATTTAAAGTAATCAACATTTATTTCAGTCACCAACCTGCTTCTTATCAGTTACTTGAGAATCCAAACGTTTGAAAAACACCTGGATAAGATATTCAATGACACTTGAACTCTTTCCTGCCACTCTACTCAAAGAGCATAGACAGCTGTCATGTGAAGCAGAAAAGGACTTGATCTTTTTGAAAACAAAGAATAACACAAGTTCAATTGATCTGGTCATACAGATCCAACATAAATAAACCTCTTGAGCAGTCAACAATATGGCAAGTTGAAAATTTCTATGGTGAAAGAGGAAAATGCAATACTTGATGCAAGCAAAAAACTGTCAGAAAAGGATGTAGAACAATCATCTGCTTCAAATCTTGTTCAAGTTCTTCTATAACACTTTGGGGCAATTTCCACACCAATGG
>JAOSBN010114224.1:0-10588 GCA_027563595.1 Erythroxylum suave
TATATATATAAAATTTAAAATCAAACAATGATTTAAATCATACAATTTAATAAAATTGGGCTAATCTGTAAGAGATGAAATATTTATGGGGTCCAAAATGTCAATACAATATAAAGATAGACTACTTTCGAACCAAATTATATACAATTTATTCTTTACAAGAATGAAACTAAAACTTTCTTGATGCCCCACGTTATAAGTGTTAGTTTTAGAAATGACGCTTATGCTTTACCTATAAAGCTTACATTATTACAACAAGTTTTGGAGAATTAATACAAAGACTTTCCAACAATGGGCCCCACAATACCAAGGTTGTTGTGTTTCCTCTCTTATATATCAAGGAACAATGAAAAGCATGACAAGGTCAAAATGTGTGAGTTAAGATTTCTATAACATTATTCAAAACTTTCCAAAGATTGGGCTCCACGTAGTAAAAGGTTTTGAATTGTCAGAGTTTGCATGCAAATGTACGAAACAATTAAAGCACAAACAAGTTAAAGTTTTAATGGTGGGCCTCGTGGAAGCTAAATTGTTAATTTAGGAAAGAAGAGTAAAAAGCGTAGGCATCGTCTTTAAACTCGTGTTTTTATCATATACGATTTATTAAGCTTGCTTTTAAATGTAGACCCACTTGATATCAATAAGTATAGATGACAACATGGTCTACAAGTTTAGTTTAAGATCAAATTTGATTTTATTTTAATAAATTTATTTAGTTCTTTTTACATGGCAAATATTGGATTTTATTTTAATGGATTTTGCTAAAGAACTAAACCGGTATAATCTACATCCTTTTTTTAACAAGTCAACTCTTCTGTTATTGAATTTGTTCCGATCTATATATTTACGTGAATTTCATATAAATATGTATATCAGATTTAATGAAATATGATAGAAATATTATAATCAAATAATGTCCCTCATTTGCATGATGTGCTCATGCACACTTCTAACACTTGTGAGCTTCATTAATGATAACTTGATCATTAAGGTACTGGCTAGGGCCTTATTTGAAGACTCAAACTGTTCATTAATAACCTTCAGTAGATCCCTAAGATGATCACACTCTCCAATAGAACCATGAATGATAACATGAATTTTGGTCTTTATGTACATCATGTTAAGGCGATTAAATCATTTCCAACGTTCATAAAGAGCAATTTCAAGTTGAATGTTACTTTTAGTAGGTGTAGTGGTTCATCTTTTCAGGTGACATAATCAATGTTAATCCACGCTAATTGGAGGAGAATTCTCTTTTTCCATATTTTATAGTTATCACCATTCAATTTGGGAATATCATATTGAATATCAGAAAAAAATTTATAGGTTGAATAACTGCACAAAATTCATATAAACATGCTTATATCACTAAATTTATTGAAGCAAAGAAACATGTATCATGTTTTACCAATGTTAAAACAGACAATCATATTTCAAATATGAATCATATAACAATTAAAATTGTCTGTAGGCTAGGCTTTAATTAAAAGATTCATATATAACTTTTATGATGAAACTATCAAATTATATTTTTTTCTTAATACCTGTGGGTAAATTAAGAAAAAGATAATTTACTATTCCGTCCTAATTAATCATGCGAATATAATAAATCTTCCTGTGGGGTAAAATTTATTATATTTGAATATGATTAATTACAATTTGTGTCATTTTACTAGATGTAATTCATAGCAATATATATATATATATATATATATATATATATAATCAAAGATGTTGTGGCTAATATTCAAGTAATTAAAATTATATTGATCACATAATACCTCATTTTAGCAAAATATGAATAATGAAGGTTCCACATAATCCTTTATCATTTATTAATCATGCATCGATATCATATTATATACATACATATATAAGTATATGAGTCTAAAATCAAACAATGCTTTAAATCATGCAATTTAATAAAATTGGGCTAATATGTGAAGGCTGAAATATTTATGGGTCCAAAATGTCAATACAATATAAAGATAGACCACTTTCGAATCAAATTATATACAATTTATTCTTTACAAGAATGAAACTAAAACTTTCATGATGCCCTACGTTATAAGTGTTAGTCTTAGAAATGATGCTTATGCTTTACCTATAAAGCTTACATTATTAAACCAAGTTTATGAGAATTAATACAAAAACTTTCCAACAACGGGCCCCACGGTACCAAGATTGTTCTGTTTCTTCTGTTATATATCAAGGAACAATGAAAAGCATGACAAGGTCAAAATGTGTGGGTTAAGATTTGTAACATTATTCAAAACTTTCCAAAGATTGGGCTCCACGTAATAAAAGGCTTTAAATTGTCCAAGTTTGCATGCAAATATACGAAACAATTAAAACACAAACAAGTTAAAGTTGTAATGGTGGATCTCGTGAAAACTAAATTGTTAATTTAGGAAAGAAGAGTAAAAAGCGTAGGCTTGTCTTCAAACTCTTATTTTTATCATATACGATTTATTAAGCTTGATTTTAAATGTAGACCCACTTGCAAATTCTTCAACGCATTATTAATAGGTGAATTGGCATGAGGGAAAAAGAAAAACGTATTTTAATTACAATTGACGGATTTGTAACATTGTGTTGGTGGAAAGCTACAAGACAACAAACATGATGTATTTTGACATCAGCATTGCGTAAATGTCATGGTGGTTGGAGTCAAGAAGCCATTTATGCCTTGCACTCAACGAAGCCATTTATGCTAAAGTCAAAAGGCGTAAATTTATTGCACTCGGGTCAAAACTCTTACTTTTATACATGCATTAGAGCATTGATGAATTCAACAAAACTCTTACTTTTATACGTACATTACAGGGTTGATGAATTCAATAGAGATACTTAACATCATACCTTTGATCCCATAAGATGAAAAACTAATAAAAATGCTTTTCCTTTAAGTTTGCAATTAGGATCAGATGACAATTTTTAACTTATGGGTTTAAATTTAGTTATTTTCTATGGGCTGATTCATGGGTCAGGTATAGACTGACTTGAGACCTAATTATTCTAAACAAAACAATATCGTTTTATTTAGAAGAGTTTAGCCTTGAGTAAGCCTGAGTCTAGACAGCTTAAGCATTAACTCAACTAAAAAATTTACGTAGTTTGGCAGGAGTGGACTCTTGAGTTAGCTAAATTGACAAAAATTATTAGATTTAACTTAATTCTCAAGGTAAATCCTGGTCTACAAATTTGTTCTTAAAGTCAATAGTTCTTTAATTTTTCGGGAGACATTAGATTTATTAGATTGGGAGATATTTAGTGAAAGTGACAGGCGCACGCAAAGGGGAAAGAGTCTTTCGACGTTCAAATATCCTTTGAAATTGAATTGCACGTGACATTTGAGTCAACAAATTTGAAGTTTCTATCAAAATCCGTACACTTGCATGACTGTAGTTGTTATCCTAACGCTATTCTTATTCTCGGGTCTAGTGCGCGTGTTGCGAACACCGTCATGCTGATCTGCAGCCAGTTGCTTGTCTTTTATCCGTGATCTTCCTTCAGCAAATTGGCAGATTTTCTCTCCCTATCTCATAGTTTCAAAACAAACGATATTGAATGGAATCAGTAGCCGTTGTCGTCTTTGCTTTCTGGATCATTGGTATAGCTCAAGCACAAAGTCAAACAACTAATGCTACTACAGATCCTAGTGAAGGTTAACGAAACGCTCCCTTTCTCTGCTTTTGTCTTCACTGGTGTATTTGACCATCATACTTAATATTCTGTTTGTATTTTGGTTTAGTTGCTTTTGTTTTCAGATTTAGATTTTAGTAACTTCAATTCTGAAGGAAATGGTCGTCAAGAGTAATACTTACAGAACATTTTATCATCTATATAAAAGTAGATTGATGGGCACATATTAAATTCTGTGTAGGAGAAACTGAGATAAGGTTGTAAGCTCTTGCTGTAGACATTGAAATCATCCATATGATTTGGTTTGACCAGACTCTTCTCAAGAGTTGCTGAACGTTGAGCCAGATTCACATGCTTAGTTCATAACACTATTTTATATATCAAGTTGAATTTTATGTTTCCTACGGTAGATAAAATTCTGAAAAGTAAGTGTTGGAATGGTAGGTGAATAGAGTAAGACTGCAATTTAATTAAGGTTGTAAGAAATAAGATACACAAAATATTATTTTGAATAAAACAGAGTTATAATACAAATAGTCTCTAATTATAAGTTATAGATATTAATTTATAACTTAGAACTTACAAAATTGGAATCCTCACAAACTCTTTACTTTGATATTTTTTGACCTTAAAATAAGCAGATGGATGGGTGTTTATAAATGAATCAAGCTAATTGCAACCACATATTTTAATTTTCTATATTCACCACACAATCTAATATTTATTTTTTATCATAAATTATTTCTTTACCTATATATTTTGTAAATAATATTTAGATTCTTCTAATTTGAATAATATCTAGATACTGTGAGTAATATCTAGATTCTTTTAACAATTTTGTACTTGAATATTTGATTAAGAATCAATCAATCTTCACATAATTTTTTTGTTATCATGTTTCTTACGTTTTCATCAAATTGAATAAACATTAACACCAAATAAATTTGTCATTGTTATCTCTTTTTGTCATAAAATATGTTATATTGTCTTTGGTATGAACCTTTTGCATATCCATAGTTCCTTTTTTTACTTTCTCACGGTTAAAATGAAACTAAACTTATATATGCTTGGTTTTTAAATGAAACGTTAGATTCCTTTTTAGATGCAAAGCATTATAACTATCACAAAATACTAAAACGTTTTGTTGTTTGTACTTGGGTTCTTTCAACATCAATTTCGCATCTATAATCTATTTCATTGTTATTATTGATAGTTTATAACTTTGAAACTCTACTTACAACCTTGCTAATAAGCATGAACATATCCTGTAGTGGATTTTCTTTTATTTAGATCACATGTATAATCCTTTGACAATAAAATTTGATCCTCCATATTGTAATGCAACACTAGAGATTCCCCTAATATATCTTAAGATGCTCTTTACAGCATTCCAATTCTTTTTACCAAGATTTAGCATGTGGCGACTAACTACTCATACTGCATATATAATGTTTGATCTTATACAAATCATAATGAATATTAAACTCCTTATTGTAGAGAAATATAGTACTCAAGACATCTTGTTCCTCTTATCTTCATTTTTGGGGCTTATCCTAGAGGATAATGTTAAATTAACAGAAAAAGACAAATATTAACTTACAATTTTCATATTGAAATGTCAAAAAACCTTCTTTACACAGTTTCTTTAAGAAAGCAAAATGTTTCCATTATTTATGTTTCAGTGAATTTTCATCTCTAAAATCTTGTTTCGTGGTCCTAAGTCCTTCCTTTCAAGTTTTCTGAGGCTTTCAATTCTTTAATAAATTCTTGGTTGAGACCTACAATCAATATGTCATCTATATAAAATAATAATATATTGAAATCAGTATCACTTAACTTCTTAAAATATGCATAAGGGTTTATATTAAGTTTGTTGTATTCACTCTTACACCAACCTTAAAACCTATTTAAAACCATATAGAAATTTCTCCAACCTGCAAACTAAGTTATCCTTTTCTTTTTCTTTAAAGCCTTCTGCTTGGAGTATATAAAATTTTCTTCAAAATCTTAATAAAGAAAAGTATTTTTCACATCAAGCCATTCTAGATTTAAATCATACACAACATATATTTTCAGGGCTACTTTGACTATAGTAAACTGAACCATAGGAAAAATATTGTATTGAAGCTAAATTCTTCAATTTAGGCATCTCTATATCACCCCACTTGATCTTCACTATTTTGATTAATTTTGAAAACTCATTTATTCCTTATTGGTTTCCTTATTTGCTGTAATGGTACTAGTTCTCATATTTTATTTTTATAAAGAGCTTCAATTTTTCCCATATTATTGTTATCCACTAAGAGATATTTGGATTATTTAATCTTAATAGGTTAATGGTTCTTCATCCTCTATTAAAAGGAAATATGTTATATTACCTTCTATTATATAATTTGACTGCTAACTAGTGGTCTTTATATGTGAACTGATCAATGAACTTTTGAATCTTCAAGCTTAACTGATTCTTGAACATCTTACTATGGGAATTCAAAAGAAGTTTTCCATTATAATTCCTTTTCACCCATATCACAATCTCCAGACTTCTTCGTAATTTGTCGTTTTCTTCTTCTTCCCTTTGTAATTTATCTTCTACAAAAGGTGATGTCCCTACTAACAATAACATTGTGGGTAATGATATCCTATAAGTGATAATACTTCACTCAATTAGAACATCCCAAAAGTAAGCATTTCTTGAATTTTATATCCAACTTTATCATTATACATCAAATACACAAGATATTACAAATACACAGAGGTTACAATAATCTACTGACTTCTTGTCCATATCTTTATTAGCGTGTTCAACTTAATTGCAATTGGTGGAATTTGATTCACCATATAATAGGTGATATTAAAATTTTCTTCCTAAAGGGTCTTACCTAGGCTTATAACTCTTAACATTGCTCTTATTGTTTTTAACAACTCCCATAATAAATCATTAATGAAAGAGAAAAAGTACATTGCACCTCTTAAGGATGAAATTGGTTCTTGTTACACATCAGAGTGAATCAATTCAAAAACAACTTTATTTTTTGAATTTGATATGTTCAATTTCACATGATATTTCTTGAATTTGATATGTTAAATTTCACAAAATAGTTCTGAGCATTTGTGAACCTCCCAACATCCTACCCTAAATTTAAAGAGAAAATATATTTAAGATATATAAAGTCTTTTAAATTCTTCCAAAAATTAGGCTTTCACTTCAAATACATTTAACACCTTAGGATATAGTCTACCTTTGTTCATGACCTATCCATGAATATTCTTGTTTCTTTTAGGGAAGATATATAGTTTCTACATGTTCTTGCCCAATACTATAGATCTTCTTGTTTTTATGAGACACAATTATGGCTTGGATCATGTAACTCCTTATATTTCTTCAACATTAAATTGCCTCTCCTCAAGTCTTGTCTCTTCCTATGCTTAATCTATATTAGACATGAGTTGGCACACGATGTGGGCCAAATTTTACTCTTCTAAGAATTATGATTTTCTCCAGATTTATATTTAAAATAGCCTCTAATTCTTAATAAATCTAATCCCAAAGTTAAATATGAACAATTACTTGAAAATATATTGAAAATTAAGTAAAAACAAGGTGAATTGATATGAAAACCAAGAAAAATATTTAAGAAAATATGTACAAATTTCAAGCACAATAGTCAACATATTTTTGGATTCCTCACTTGCCAAACTAGTAATATCATCTTATGTGGCTTTTAGTGCTTTATTATTCTTCTTCTTCTTCTTCAATTGTTTACCCCTCGTCTTTTTCAAAAACTTATCGAATTTCTTTATGATTAACTTGATACCATCATTATCACTTTCATATGTGGATGTATCCTTATCTTCTTCTTTTTCATCTATGGAGATTTAAACTCTACATCTCTTCTTGTTGGAGCCATTTCCCCTTTATGCAATTGATTCATCCGCATCTTATATGTGAGGAGTGATCCAACTAGCTTTTCCACTAGTAAGGTGCTCAAATCCGTAGCTTCTTGTATGACCATCACTTTTGCCTTCCTAACCTTTAACAAAGAGCTAAGTAATTTTTTCACTAATTTAAGATTACTAAAAGTATTGCTAAGACTTTAAGAGAATTAATGATATAAATGAAGCAAGCATTCATATTATAAATTGACTTATTTTTTTCTATATGTAAAATATCTTATATTGATGCACTAATAAGCTCATTTTGCTCTCCTTTACTTAAGTAGTTCCCTCATGTGTGATTTCAAGTGTATGCCATATTTTATGGGCAATTTCATATATAGACACCTTACTAAATTCATTTATACTAGGATTGCAAAACAAAATACGCACTACTTTGCTATTTAACAATATGAGTATCTTATCATTATCTCTTTACTCATTTCTATCCTTTGATATCTTAATGTCCACTTTTATCTACAACTATAGTTCTCATTGGACATAAGGACCATTCTTTATAATTCCTCAAAAAGAAACCCTTTTGGCTAAAGGAAAGTATTTCATCCTAGTTTTCTAATAAATATAATTTTCACCTCCAAAGAAAGTGAGTCTACCTATATATTGACTATCTTAGGTAAAAAGTGAATCAAATTGTACTATAGTGATATTTTTCTCAAATTTTGCTAGAAATATATGTGCAATGAGTGAGACTTTCTTTGACACTAGTTATTGGTTTGTAAGTGGTACATAAAGGGGGTTGAATTATGTATGTTCACTTTTTACCTTATTTGAAAACTAGTAAATGAAAATTTCTATTGTGATCAATTATTATGAAAATTTTATATATAATAATCACCAAGTGACTAGAATAATAATTAAAGACAGAAAAAAAGAAAAAAATATTTATAATGGTTCAGTTAAATAACTCATGCTCGTTATCCACTCCTCAAGCTTTACTTAGGATTCACTATCTTCTTTCTTCAATAGGTGAAGAGAAATTGTCCATACAAAATTTCTTTACCATAGATGAAGAATAAATATTTACAAATCTTATCCAAAGTCAAAAGGAACCCTCATAATATGTGTCTCAAGTAATTTCACCAATTGCATAATTATATAACTCAAAACATCTATCTCTTGTTCACACTGATGAGCAAAGTCTCACTATATGTTATGTTATGTCATGCACATAAACATTATTTAGCCTCTTGTCAACTCTTTAGTATGCATAATATGCCTCTTAAAAAATCACAAATGATCTAATTTATATTAGTAATTGTAGTATTTGTTGACCATTCTATTATATTGATTGACTAATATACAAAAGTGGTCAACCAATATAGTTACAAACTCGTGATACATGTTATTGAACCACATTAGTCGACCACCCATCTATATAGTTGACCACTCATCTGCATTGATCTACTAATGTACCCAAAAATTTAACAACAATCGACCATTGACCTAGATTGGATGATTGTGTACCTAAAATAAGTTCTTCAAACTTATTAAGTTCTTTTAAGGATAAGAACACATTTCTTTGATTAAAACCGTTCCAAAAGTTCTCTAAAAGTTTGTTTGAAGATCAAGGGATTTCTTTAAAGATTAAAACAAAATTTCCCTTGATTATTAAAAGAACTATATATTATGACCTCTATGTAAAAGATTAAGAAATGACTGAGTCCCTAATTTATTGAAATGACCAAGATAAGGTTATAAGAAAGATTAAATGTATGTTTAATTTATCCTTATTCTTGATTCTCTACTTGAATTCTCTAAACTCTTTTGAATTCCAAATGTGCTTTAGTTTATTTATTTTCTTTATCATTTGATTGCTCAAATGATCTTATTGGCTCCTTTTGCTCATTTTAAGCTTCTGTTGAACTTGATTTTTTATATATATTAACTTATTAATATTACCAAAGATAAAAACATCAATAATAAGTTTTGCTATCATCAAAACTATGAGTTAGAACCTCACATGATCCAAACATTTTCATTACAAATATGAAAGGTTCGCATCATATTCAATTTTTAAATGAAGAAACAAAAAACTAAAGCTTTTGAATTGTAAGAACTCAATGAAAATAAGGTTGAAGTACATATACTAAATTAAAAAGAAAGCCAATGTCACATTTTAAATTTAAATCCAATCATCTTAAATATAAATATTATATATAAAGCCAAATTTACTCCATTTCAATAGCAACAATCAAGAGTTAACTCTTATTGTTGAATTTCACATTGTTTTATGTGATAATTATTGACAAACCACTAAGATTACATTTCAAAATTAAAAATTAATGATAAACAAGTTTATCTATATTAATTTAAATCGTAACTCAAATCTTAACACCTTAATTCTATTTATTAGATATTTTACAATGTACCCTAAAATAGCTAAATTTTCATGTTTAGAAATTTACCAATAACAATATAAAATTTATTGATTTATCATACTTTTCTTAACTGAAATTTATAGGTTTGCTCTTGAATTTGAGCTAATGGTAACATGGAATTGCTCTTTACTTGAATAACAAAGTTGCATTATTTAAAAAGCTATTGTGGGAACATGTCCTAACATAAAGAGGTTCTCTCGGTGGTATTAGGCTAAATATTTTATGGGTTTAGGGAATGAAAGTGAATCTTCTTGATTAAGTTAGTTAGGATCTCTAGTTCCTGAAAAGAAAGTTGATTGTTTGTTGTGTAGCACATGAATAGCAAAATTTGGCACCTTAGTTAGCAATCGTGAGGTGTTTCGTTTATGCCAAAGAAATTGAAATAACTTAGTTTGAAATGCAGCAAGAGCATTGAACTCCATCTTTGAGAAATGGGGCATCTCAGCGGATCAGACCCTATGGAACGTCAGCGGGGAGCTTTGCAGTGGAGCTGCACTTGGAGATTCCCCGACCATCGAGGACCACAACCCTTTTATCAAATGCGACTGTTCTTTTCTTAGTGGAACTCTCTGCCACATTACTGCTCTGTATGTTTTCTATCCCTTTTGGCG
>JAOSBN010114225.1:0-10586 GCA_027563595.1 Erythroxylum suave
GCCGTTGACATGGTTAAAGTGTGAGTCAACCATGTCAAAAACAACCAAGTCGAAGCAACCATCTCACTGGAAATGAAGGGTTAAATTTTTGTACGTGCATTAACTTAAGAAGATTCCTTAAAAGCCACGAATTTAAGCACTAGGTAGTGTTTGTGGTTTAACACTCTTTAAATCAGTGGTGTTGCAGTGGGATGACTCGAGAACAAATTTTTAATCAGAAACTTGAATGCAGCGAATTGTTCCTAACGGAGGAGAGGAGTGATTCACTTGTGCAAGTTTTTTCCAAAGCATGTGGACCACACTGCAAGCTTAACTTCCTGGTGTCAAAAATGGTGGGCACCGTTCGGTGCCTACCAAAGTTGAACAAATTTGTCAAATATGGTAGGCACCGAAAACAGTGCCTACCCACTTCCCCTGGTTATAAATAGGCAGGAGATGAACAAAGAGATAATATATGGGCAGAAAGAGAGACATGAGGTGTGAGAGAGAGAAAAGAGAGAGTGAGGCAAAAATATTTTGTGTATTTTTGTGGGTCTAGTTTTGTCTCTTTGTAATTCTTCAATTTTTTCAGTAGTAAAATTCTTCTATCATTCCTCATAGTTTGTACCTTAATTTAGAAGTTTTCTATGTAAAATTTGACTATTTTATCTTCATTACTATTCCTTCAGTCCTATTTAGCTACGAACTTGCTCTAATCCAGTCAATTTTCACAACATTTGGTATCAGAGCGAGGTGAGAAAATTATGATGAATTTTTTGGCATAATCCCTTTGGAGTTCGGGTGAGCACAGTGAAAGTTGATGAATAGTAACCACAAAAGTGATAACTATTTATGCATTTATTTTTGCATTAAATTGTGCAGTTGTTATAATTCAAGTATACAAGACTATTCACGTGTACGGTTACCATTCATACATATGCATATGATACTATTCACATATATGGGTACTATTCATATATATGAATACTATTCACGTGAAATAGTGGGAGTTAAATTCTACTCATGATAGAAGCAGTGGCAGCAAAATTTGAGATTGAAAAGTTCAATGAGAGTAATTCTCACTGTGGAAGCGGAAGATAAAGGCAATCTTGAGGAAAGATAATTGTCTGGCGACCATTAGTGAACGACCAGCTAAAGACACAAACGAAAAGTGGAACGTGATGGATGAGAATGCTATAGCTAATCTTCACCTAGCTTTAGCTGATGGAGTACTATTCAACATAGAAGAAAATAGGGCTGCGAAGGAAATATGAGATCACCTCATAAAATTATACGAGGCCAAATCACTCCACAACAAAAATTTTTTGAAGAGGAAACTATACATTTTACGCGTGGCGGAATCCACTTCAGCAACGGAGCACTTAAATACTTTAAATACTCTATTTTCCTAACTGACCTCATTGGGAACACAATAGAGATAAGTGAATGTGCAAAACTTATACTCTAAAGTTTACCAGATTCGTATGATTAATTCATCATCAATTTAACAAACAATGCAGACACTCTAGTCTTCAACAATATTGCAGCTACTATTCTGGAAGAAGAGAGCCGGCGCAAAAGTAAGGAAGACAAGCTGACAAATTCGTAACAAGTGGAGTTCTTGGCGGTGACAAGAGCAAGATCAATAGAACGTGGCCTAAGTAGGAGTCATAGTCATAGTAGATCAAAATTCAGGAGTAAGAAGAATTTCAAGTGCTACAATTATGGCTAGAAAGGGCACCTGAAGAAGGACTGTTGGAATCTGAATAAGAAAGATTCTATTCCTCAAGGAAATCCAACAAATACTTCAGATGATGGAGGTGCAATGGTCTTTGAAGTGACAACGACCATTGGAGGTAAAAGAAGATTTATTGGATGTATGGCTTCTCGATTCAGTAGCTACTTTTCATATGACCTCTTGAAGAAACTGGTTCCATCAATATGAATATGTCTCTGAGGGATCTGTGTACGACTGTAATGATCAAGCTTTGAAGATCATTGGTATCGACACCATCAACTTAAAGATATATGATGGGATAACGCAGACTATTGAAAAAGTGCGACATATGGAGAGCCTGAAGAAAAATTTGTTGTCTATAGGACAATTGGATGATCTCAATTTCATATTTGAGAATCAAAATAAGATCATAAAAGTGATTAAAGGAGCGCTGGTATTTATAAAAGCAGAGAAGATTGTTGTAAATCTGTACATGCTAAAGAGAGTAACTTTGCAAGAAGGAGAGGAATCCGTTGGTCAGGCCACGGGCCAGGCCAACTCGGCCTATGGTCCAGCCATTACTTTCGAAATGACACGACATTATTTTGAAAGTTTTTTATTTTAAAAAAGGACAAGCCGGGCCTGCATAGACCGCAGGTGGTCGGGTCTTGGGCCAATCCATCCTGGCCAACCAGACCACCTGCTACCATGACCTCTTGGCCCAACCCTTACCATTGACATCCCTATCTATTGCGATGAGTAGTCTAAATGACAAATGTGCAATGACGTGGCATAAAAAGTTTAGACATATGTCAAAACAAGGAATAAAGACATCTGCAAAGAATAATCTACTTCCAAGTCTCACAAAGGTATCACTACCCTTTTGTGAGGATTACATTGTGAGTAAGCAACATTGATTGAAGTTCAACACATCAAAGTTCATAATCAAAGAATTTCTACAATTGATTCAATCTGATGTATGGCAAGCACTAATTACATCCCTAGGATGAGCAAATTTCTTTGTATTATTCATTGATGTGAGGAGATGTTGGGTGTTTCCTATCAAGAGGAAGGCAGATGTGTTTCCAACTTTCAAATTTTACAAAGGCAGTTGGAACTTAAATCTGGTAAGATAATCAAGTGCTTGCGCTCAGATAATGGAGGGGAATATATTAGAAAAGAATTTGATGAATTCTGCAAGAAAGAAGGCATCAAAAGGCAATTCACGATGGCATACACTCCTTAACAAAATGGAGTAATAGAGCGGATGAATAGAACTCTGTTGGAAAGAACAAGAGCGATGTTGGGAACTACAAGCTTAGATAAGAAATTCTGGGCAGATGCAGTCAATAATGCGTGTTATGTGGTGAATTGAGCTCCATCAACTGCAATTGAGTTGAAGACACCCTTAGAGATATCGACTAGTAAACCAGTGGATTATTCCAATCTCCATATATTTGGAAGTCCTGCCTATGTGATATTCAATGCCCAAGTAACTACGAAGTTAGATCCAAAATCCAGAAGATATATTTTCTTGGGATATGCTGAAGGAGTAAAAGGGTATTGTCTGTGGGATCCCACTATCCACAAGATTATTATCAGCATGGATGTTATCTTCATGGAAGATAAGGATCAAGAGCAAACAAAAGATGATAGCACTTCAAAAGAGAATTCAAAGACTACAACAGTATAGGTGGAAAGGGAATTTGTTGAAAATTATTCTTTTGCAGCTGCACCAGAGTACAAGGAGCAAGAACCAGTCGAATCTGATGTTTCAGATACTCAGAGATCATCTTGCACAAGAAGAGCACTAAGTCGGCACTCAAATTATATTATAGAGAGCAATATTACATATTGTCTTTTAACTAAGGACAGATTGCCATCAACTCTTCAAGAGGCAATGAATAGTTCAGATGCATCTCAGTGGATGGCAACAATGCATAAAGAAATTGAAACTCTGCGTAAGAATAAGACATAGGAGCTGCTATCACTACCACAAGGAAGAAAGCCTATTGGCAATAAATGAGTTTACAAGATCAAGCAGAGTGGTAACGATCAAGTAGAGCGATATCGTGTTAGATTGGTGGTAAAAGGATATGCTCATAAGGAAGGAATTGACTTCAATGAAATATTTTCTCCTGTGCTTAGACTTACTACAGTTCAAGCAGTCCTAGCAATGTGTGCTACATTTGACTTGCATCTTGAGTAGTTAGATGTGAAAACTACATTTCTTCATGGAGATCTTGAAAAAGAAATTTATATGCTCCAGCCAGAAAGTTTTGAAGAAAAAGGGAAAAAGAACTTGGTTTATAGGTTGAACAAATCTCTGTATGGTTTAAAGCAGGTGCCAAAGTGTTGGTATAAGAGATTTGATTCCTTCATCATGAGCCTTGGATATGGCAGACTAAATGCAAAGCCTTATACATATTTCAAGAGGTTTGAGAAAGATGATTGTATATTCTTACTATTGAATGTAGACAACATGTTGATAGCAAGCCCCAACAATGATCGCATCAAAGAATTGAAGGCACAACTGGCTAGGGAATTACAAATGAAGGACTTGGGACCAGCAAAAAAGATTCTAGGGATGCAAATTCATCGAGACAGAAACAATAGGAAGATTTGGCTTTCTCAGAAGAATTATTTGAAGAAAATCTTGCAGCCATTCAACATGCAAGATTATAAGTCAATTTATACCCCTCTTCTTGTTAATTTCAAGTTATCCTCAAGTATGAGTCCTAGCAATGAAGAAGAGAGGATAAAGATATCTTAAGTATCGTATGCATCAGCAGTGGGGAGCCTGATGTTCACTACGATTTGTACAAGACCAGATATTGCACATGCAGTGGGATTGGTTAGTCGATACATGAAGAATCTTGGTCGAGAGCATTAGAATACTGTGAAGACGATTCTTAAATATATCAAAGGAACCTTGAATGTTGCATTATGTTATGGAGGATCAAATTTTATTGTAAGAGGATATGTTGATGTTGATTATGTAGGTGATCTTGATAAAAGTAAATCCACTACAAGATGTGTGTTTACACTAGCTAGAGGAGCTATGAGTTGGGTTTCAAAACTGCAATCAGTTGTGGCTACGTCAACAACAGAAGTAGAATATGTAGCAGCTACATAAGCCAGTAAAGAAGTAGTATGGCTGAAGATGTTGTTGGAAGAACTTGGGTATAAGCAAGAGTATTACTCTGTATTATGACAATCAGAGTGCTTTGTATCTTGCAAGGAATCCAGCATTTCATTCAAAGACAAAACACATTCGAGTTCAATACCACTTTGTTCGTAAGAAAGTGGAAGAAATAAAGAACAGTGAATATTCAAAAAATTCATACCAGAGATAACCTAGCCGATTTTATGACAAAAGCAATCAACGTTGACAAGTTTATGTTGTGTCGATCCTCTCGTGGCGTAACAGAGACGTAAGCAACATGAAGCGAAAAGATGAAAATAATAGTGTGAAGATCTGATTGACTCTCAATCAAATCTTAAAGTAGGAGAATTGTCAAAATTCGGTGCCTACCCACTTCTCCTGCCTATAAATGAACAAAGATATTATTTATGAGCAAAAAGAGAGAAAAAAGAGAGACGAAAATATTTTGTGTATTTTTATGGGTCTAGTTTTTCTCCTTGTAATTCTCCAATTTTTCAGTAGTAAAATTTTTCTATCATTACACGTAGTTTTTACTCTAATTTAGGAGTTTTTCATATAAAATCTGTGTCTATTTTATCTTCATTACTTTCTTTCAATCCTATTTAGCTTGCAAACCTACTCTAATCTGGTTGATTTTTACAACACCTGGAACTGGAAGCATCAATATCAATGTATCTTACTTAGGCTGCTAGATGGTTCAATTAGTTGGAAAGAGCCCTATTCTTGACTCGAAAATCATCATTGACCTTGACGAAGACAACAAGATAACTCCCAAATGACACTCCAGAGGTACTCCATTTACTTGGTAAATTCAAGGTGTTCGTTCCAACACTTTCGGACAAGTTTCTCACAACAAATAATAGCATGATGCAGAAAATGATTAGTTCATATTCTTTCAATTTAAGGACCTTTATGGGCAAGTGATCCCGACAAATGTTTTAAAATGAGAATTAGCTTTATGTTATACAGAATATTTTCTGGTATTAGAAGCCTTATTTTCGTTTATGACCTGTTGCTTATCAAAAAGAAATTTATAATGAATAATCATCAATAATAAGTACGAAATTTCTTGCCCTCTGACAATAAGTGGCTGCAAAGGGCTCCCGGCAACACGGCGAGATGACTTCGTGGTCATGTCACCTTAGCTTCCAAAAACAACTGTGTATGGTTACTGTAATCTACATACTGAGACAGAAGAGAACAAAAATTTAGAGATAGAACAGAACAAAAATTAGAGACAGTGAAGTATTTAGTTGTAATAGACAAAATAGATAAAACTGTGTGTCTCGAGGACATAAATGTTTTTGGTTGCAATTAACAAAACATATAAAATAGTATCAATGACCAAAGTACCCTTGTAGTATAATATGATTGAAAATATGTAACTCAATGATTATTTTAAAACGAAAGATTTGTATTAGTATTTTTTAAATTATATCTAAAAATAAGGAATTAAAAAAGTAAGGAACCTAAAAATTTAATAAAATTAACCATTGAATAGCAAAAAATTCTTACAAGTTAATAATAAAATGAATTACATAAATATTTTTTATAACTATCAATATTTTTAATTGTATTTGTATTTTTTATTTATGATGAAATAAAATGAAGAACCTAAATATTTAATGAAATGAGAAACCTAAAAATTTAATGAAATGAGTTATTGAATAAAAAAATCCTACAAGTTAGAAGTTCTAGTACATAATAATTTAATAAAACATCTAAGCATTCATGGAATTAATTACATAATAGGTTAAAGATACATTCAAGCCTTACATTTTATTAAGAATGTCTTTTTTTGCTATTTATACACTTGGGCATGTGTGGAATATTAGTAATAATATGGGGGTATTTTTATCCAACAACTCACGTGTTTTATTTATGTGATAGATACAAGAAAGTTGTGCAACGATTTTGAAAGGAACAAAAAATTTGTGTTTTTGTGAACTAGAGACGGAACAAAAATGGGTAGTATCAGTAGCCAAACATTGCTGGGCACAAAATTTTTGTGTTTTGTTATCTGTCTTCACCCATAGAGACATCAACCAAACCCAACATATCCGCCACTTGAATAATGCTCTACTCTTTAAGTGAATCACATGGTCCCCCTCCTTTTTCCATTTAAAAAGTGAGGTAAAATATAAAAAAATTTATTATGACATTACTAATTTTTTTGTAAAGATTATTTGAAAATAATTGCGACATTTAAAATGAATTTTTATTAAATTTTAATTGAACTATTTTATCCCATTGTATTACTAAAATTATTATATAAATTTATTTAATAATAGTGGTATAATAATTTATATCAAAATATTCACACTTCAGTCGTTGGCATGGTTAAAGTGTGAGTCAACTATGTCAAAAGACTCAAAACACAGCCAAGTCGAAGCAACTATCTCACTGTAAATGAAGGGTTAAATTTTTATACGTGCATTAACTTGAGAAGAACCCTTAAAAGCCACGAATTTAAGCATTAGATCGTGTTGATGAAGGGTGCTCTTTTTTATGTGTACTCTCCATCTACGGTATAAAGTTTTCTGTTACGAATTTATTACCCACAACTAAGACAAGTGCACATTTCATTAGGAAATAATACGGTGGTCAAGGAAGTGATATAGATTTGAAAATCTGATACTACTACTTGGTCTAAACTAAACTAATAAAAGAGTTATTTTGATATATTTTAATAAATAAAACATTTTAAAAACAAAACCTAAATAGGTAGTAAAAAATTTAATAACATGACAATTTATTAAAAGATAATTCAATCGAATATTAATGGTTAGACAAGTACTTTGCCTAATATTACTTTATATTTCATGATAAGATTAACCTAGAATGGGTATATTAAACTGAACTGGTAAGATTTCTTAAACATTGAAATTGCATTCTCCCGACTAAGAACAACAATCTATTATCTAGTTAGTTAACCCAAATCTCTATCAAGCTAACACCTATTTGAATATATTAAGACTTGTGAAATGTCATAGAACGTTTCTCGTAAGTCTCTTTTGAGGATCTCATTCAACCCCTATTACTCAAGTCGCAGTGCACTGACTAACATACTCTTTCGAGGCTTCCATAAGTAAATTAAAATTAGATTTAGTTTTTGGCTTAACTAAACTATGCATTCAGATCAATTAAAGACAATTTCCAAAGATATATCTTATTTATAATAAAAACAAATCAATCCTTACAAAAATAAATTTTTGAGTTTTTTATATCTAAAAATAAACAAGTATTTGGCCACAGATCATATTCAAAATAACAAAAGTAATGGACAAAAACAAGGAAAATATGATTAAAATAATTCTAGAAGAAAATCATGATTTTCCTGACATCTTTATTCCGTGAGATGATGTCTAGATCTTCATTCTTCGATGAAAACAACAATGGAATTAGCCTCCTGAGGGCTCTTGGATCTCCCAAAGGCTAACTTTAACTGCTAGAGAGAAAAAGATGTGTCGTCTTAAGTGTAAAGTTTCTAAAGAATTTAGAGTTTTTAGAAATGTGACATCCATTGTTACGTAAGTGCGTCAGTGAGTGCGATCATAGCGATGATACTTCTTTTGATGAAATCCATAACCTAACAAAAGACATCGAACGACACGGGGATCAAATTTTGCACGTTGATCCTTACGGAGATGAACAAAGACACACACCCAAATACTTTTGGTGGCATCTTCAAAACTGAAGGTAAAGTAACAAATTAGGATAGCAGTTGGAGAGGCTTGCATCTAAGGTACCTTTCATGACATTCTATTAATAACACAAACTGTTGTCATGATTGCATCTGGCTAATACTAATTTGCATATTAGCTCCAGTGAGGAGCGCTCAAGCAATTTCCAAGATATGGTGATTTTTTCATTCTGCTACTCTGTTTTATTGAGGAGACTGTGGACATGAAATCTCATGAACTATTCCATGTTGGTGAAATAAATATCTAAAATGAGCATTCACAAACTCCCCTCTATTATCTGAGCGAAGAACTCACGGTGTGGAGGCATATTATATGCAAATCATCTTGTAAAAAGATTGAAAGTTTCAAAAACTTTATCCTTGTTTTTTCAGTAAATATAACCGTGTCATCCTAGTGCAATCATCAACAAATATCACAAATCATTGATAGCCAGACATATTGGTTTTCAGGAAAGGCCCCCACACATTAGCATGAGTTAAGATAAATAGCATGATACACATATTGGAACTCAAGGAATAATTAGCTCGGTGGCTTTTAGCCAAAATGCATGTCTCACATTTAAACTCAAAATCTGTCAAGTCTAATTATAAAAAAAAAAGGAAAAGCATGTTTCAAATAGCGAAATGATGGGTGACCTAATTGACTTTGCCAAAGATAAATCTACTCCTCTTTGGACTTGTTGGAACAAGTGGTCAGACATGCTCGACCCAAGTAGTAAAGTCCCCCCTCAATACTACACCCAATGATCTCCTCTGTATGAATATCATGAAGGAAGAAAACATCAAGGTAAATAAATGCAACAAACTGTAGTTCTTTGGTAATTTGGCTTACAGATAGTAATTTATGTGCAAAATAAGGAATAAGAAGTGTATTAGAAGTGTTAGATTGGATGACACCACCACTATCCTAGCCCCTGTTAATGGAAATGTCTCCCCCATTGGCATTTGCAGTGATTGTTCTTTGTGGTATAGTTCTTTGGGAAAAATCTCTTTTATCGTTGTTCATGTGATTAGAGACTCTCGAATCAAGAATCCATAAAGAATTAGTTTTCTTCACGTTAGAGTTTAGAAAAATTATACTTGAGGTGGTATTGTGTCCTTTAGTTATACTCAAAATGAGGGTTAAGTCATTTGCAATTGAAGCTTGACCAACAGAGACAATAGCCAATCCTCCAAGGATCTACCCATCCTTGCAAGTTAGCAATATTGGAATAGTCACATGTGAGTAGATATCTTACATTGGATTAGAACAAAAATGGTGGAGTGTATATATACAAGAAAGGCCCATTAACCCAATACCTTAAGCTTTTGGGTTATAGATAGTGTTCATTCTTGATTGTATACAATTGTGTGCGTGGACCTAGCATGGGCTCGTGGACCCGCTAACAATGATCTCTCTAACAAGTGGTATTAGAGCCGAATGTTCGACTAGATGAGTGGTGACGGCGTAGTTGGGCTCTCATTGATGATGATCCTATAGTTGAGCAAGATATGCGCTCCCATGGCTTTGCTGACTTCCCCATGGTTGAGTAAGAGAGAGTTGGCACCAAACTCTCTAGTGACGCTGCACTCGAATATGTGAAAAAACACTTCCATTCAAGAGGGAGTGTGCTTGATATGGATGGCACTCACATGTGAGGGGGAGGTTGTTGGAATAGTCACATGTGAGTAGATATCCCACATTGGATCAAAGCGAGAATGGTGGAGTGTATATATACAAGAAAGGCTCATTAACCCAATAGCTTAGGCTTTTGGGTTATAGATGGTGTTCATTCTTATATGTCTGCACTTGAGTGTGCAGGCCCAGGCATGGGCTCACGGACCCCCAACGATGATCTCCCCAACAGGCAATCTCTCATCCAATACATCTCTTCTTTGCTTGTAACTCATGCCAACATTTGGGATAGCCATGAATCTTAAAACATGTCTCTTTAATGTATCTAATGTTAGACAATTTTAGCCCCAAAGGGCAATTTTGTCATTGTCTCGATTTTGGACGGATATTAATTGTGATTTTGTTT
>JAOSBN010114226.1:0-10586 GCA_027563595.1 Erythroxylum suave
TGGACGATGTGTTAGATGAGTGGAAGACTTGGATTCAGACATCACAGCTCCAACATCAACACCACTCTTCCGGTTCCTACCAAAATCATGTGAAGCACAAGGTGCTCTCTATTTTTGGCTGCATCTGCTTTGCTATGGGTGATGTTGGTCTTCGTCATGTTGTCGGTGGCAGGATAAAACAAATCCATCGAATACTAGATGACATTGCAGCCGATAAAGTTCGGTATCAACTTAATTCAACCAACATATCTGATACTCATATCGAGAGACACGTGACTACATCTTTCGTTGATACACAAAAGGTAAAAGGTAGAGATGAAGAAAAAGATAAAATAAAAAGCATGATACTTAAGCCCAAATCAAAGGTCCATGTCATCTCCCTCGTGGGGATGGGGGGAATCGGCAAGACAACTTTAGCTAAATTGATCTATAATGATGGAGAGATCAACACTCATTTTGAGAAGAAGATGTGGATATGTGTTTCGGATCCTTTCAATGAAATGCGTATTGCAAAAGCAATTCTTGAATCTCTAAGTGATTCTTCGACTGCACACAATTTTCAAGAATTAGATAATGTGTTAAAGAAGATCAAAGTAGTTCTCAATGAAAAAAGGTTTTTGCTTATTTTAGATGATGTCTGGAACGAGAGTCACGGTAAATGGGAGGAATTGGAGCAATTTCTTACATGTGGTTCATTAGGAAGTACAATTCTAGTAACAACACGTAATGAAAGGGTTGCTAGAGTCATGGGGTGTAATACTAAGAGTATACATAAGGTAGGATTTTTGACTTTGGAGGAATGTTGGTCAATAATTAGTCAAATTGCTCTTGTTCAAGGGGATTGTCAAAAGTTGGAGAGCATTGGTAGGAGAATTGCTGATAAGTGCAAGGGTTTGCCTCTTATCGCTACCACCGTAGGAGGTCTCCTACGCTTTAAGAAATCTAAAAAGGAATGGTTGAAAGTCTTGGAAAAAAATGAATGGGAAGGTGAAAATGCCTTGGATTCTTTGAAGCTCAGTTATTATGATTTGCCATTGTCATTAAAGCAATGTTTTAAATATTGTGCTATCTTTCCTAAAGATTCTAAGATATCAAAGAGAAGATTGATTGGAATGTGGATGGCTCAAGGTTATTTAAAGAGAGAAGAAAAAGATGAAGATTTGGAAATGGTTGGTGAGACTTATTTTGATAATTTGATTGCACGTTCTTTGCTCCAACTTTCATATTATAATGATAGTGTTTGTATGTTGCATGATCTGGTGAGTGATTTAGCTCAAACATTTACAAAAGGTGAGTGCTTGATGATAGAGGTCCTAAATGATATAGAGTTGAATGGAAACTCTTTATGTGCCGATGCAAATGTTCGTCATTTGACTTTGAAGATCATAAATGATGGTTTATTTCCTAGATATATCTATGATTTCACTAAATTACGCAGTTTGATCATTCAATTACTTGGGTATAGATCATCATCGATTGTTGATGCACTTAAGAATATATTTGATCATTTGACATGTCTAAGGACCTTAGATCTGAGTAGTTGTGACATTAATGAAATCCCATCTTCAATAAATAGATTAGTTCATCTCAGGTGGCTTGACTTGTCTTAGAGTAGAAATCTACAAAAGTTGCCAGAGACTTTGTGTGAGTGTTCCAATTTGCAGACATTAATTCTTGAGAACTGCTACAATTTGGTAGAATTACCTCAAGGGATTGGGAAACTAATCAACTTGATGTATTTGGATATTCAGTCTTGTGATGAGATAAAATATCTTCCCAAAGGAATAGGAAATCTATGGCGTCTCAAAGAGTTGATTGTATTCATCGTAAGCGCGAATGAGGATGAATCATCTTCGATTGTTGAAATGGAGAAGTTGAATAATCTTAGAGGAAGTTTGAAGATAAGAGGGTTGGGAAATGTGAGAAAGCTAAAGGAGGCCAGAAAAGCACAACTTGTGAAGAAAAAAAATGTCACCGATTTGAGGTTGAGTTTTGATAGAGATGATGGGCAAGAAGATGAGGAAGAGAAACTTGAAGCTTTAGAGCCACCTTCAGATTTGGAAATATTAAGCATAGACAAGTATAGAGGCAAGACGTTCCCAAGTTGGATGATGAAGCTAAATCTACTGAGGAAGCTTAAGATTTATAGATGTGAAAATTGTAAGGAATTGCCTCCATTGTGGAAGTTGTCGTGCCTTGAAGAGCTATACCTAAGAGATATGGGAGTGAAAAAAGTGGGTGCAGAATTTATGGGAATAGAAAAAGAAAAAGATTCATCGACATCCTTCCTATCATTTCCAAAATTGAAGAAATTGGAATTTGTGAGATTTTGGAAATGGGAAGAGTGGGATGACATTGATGAGTGTTTGATGGAGAGAATTAATAGTAAGACAATTACAGTTATGTCATGTCTTCAAGAACTCTCTATCTATAGGTGCCGAAAGTTGAAGGCATTGCCGTATCATTTACTGTCGTCACCTGTCACCACCAAACTTCAAAAGTTGAGTATAAGGTACTGTTATGTTCTTCAACAAGAAATTCAAAAAGATAAACTTTCTCACATACCTCATCTCACGACGTTACTAGGTACTTTCTAATCCTTTATTTACTCCCTCTCAATTAATTGTATTTTTCAATATATGAACTATTTCTTTTAATCTATAAATTATGTTCTTTTAATATTACGTTATTATCAATATATTCATGGCAAGATTACTTTTTAAATTAAAAATAAAATTATATTTAATTAAAAATTATCAAAACATATTGCAATTAAAATAGAGTTATTTTATTTGATATATTTTTGTCTTACAAACTTTTAATTATTAATTTTAATAATAGTTACATGAAATATAAGTTATTTATTATCTTTACTTCTGTATCAATTGTCAATCCCAGGCGCCGTAAGAAGAAAAGAAGAGGAGAAGAAAAAGCCCAATAAGGACTGTTTCCCAATCCAAGAAATCCCGAAGCAGTAATGTCCTTCTAGCAGAGCACAGCCAGAAGAAGAAAAGACTGAGACTTTGGATAATTTGAGGGATGTTGAGATTGTTCAGCCTATGCCTAGCGTTGATGACGATGTGGCAGAAGATGAGAATGACGGTGAGCAGACTATGAAGCGTAGGGTTGAGGAAGAAGAAGTGGTGATAGTTGGAGGAGGCATTGCAGGTTTGGCAACTGCTCTGGCTACGAAGAGAATTGGGATAAGAGCTTTGGTCTTGGAGAGATCAGATCGCCTAAGAACTTCGGGAGCAGCTTTAAGTCTTTTCCCAAATGCTTGGATCGCACTTGATGCGCTCGGTGTCTCACACAAACTCACTTCTGTTTATGCTCCTCTGTCAAAGTAAGCAGACCACTTCATTCCTCCTTCCCTCACACCTACGATTGATTTTAAGATTAGAATCGGGCATGGGTCGGGTTTCTGGTTTGTTCAAAACTTTGATCGAGTTAGGCTATATGAGACGAACTCAATCGAATTTTAGACCCAACTCAAGTCCTGTTTCCTCGTTTCTCCTAAGACCTTAGAACTAGTACTATTCTCATATTGTGCCTAATGCATGTTATTTTCATTTTCACAATTTAGTTCTAATTACAATAATGTGTTAAACACTTCTTTGCTCGACGTAATTTTAACAAGTGAGTAGATATATTTAGGATTTGACAATTTAGGCTTAGCTCAATTCAAGCCAGTGGCGGTAGCCCGGGGGGACAAAGGGGGGTTACCGCCATCCTTAATGAACTTTTTAAAAAGTACTAGTTTGTATATACACACGGGTATATATATACTAGTACATAAAAAAAAATTATTTGACCTCCCTTAAAAGTTTAAATTCGCCCCCTTATAAAAGTTAGCTGAGCTTCGCCACTGATTTAAGCTAAAGTTAATAGATAGGATAAAACAACATTGTTTTCTAAAATCAGTTGATTAAAATGCTGTTATTTTATTTAAATTTTGACATTTCTAATTGGCTATCTTTTATTCCTAATAATAAGTTGTTTAATAGTTGGCATGTTGAATCATATGCATAAAGGGTCGATTTAGGTCGATCCTAAATCTGAATGATTATCAATTATTTCCATAAATTTTTTATATATTAATTAATAGAATATTAAACTCTGATAAGAAAATCTCAAATCAACCTGAAGTTAATAGTTAGGACAAAGACTGTGTTTGGATGACAGTTGATCAACCAATTTTTGGCTGATTGACTAAAATCAGTTGTTTGACTTAGTCAAACAGCTTATAATTTTATTTGGTAGTTGGCTAGTTGGGTTGGCTGATTCAACCCAACCAGCCAAAATCCAAAAAGCTATCCCTACTCAGCTTTTGGGGTAATCAGCTGATTACCCCAACCCTAAAATACCAAAATACCCTAACAATATTTACTTCTCAAACTCACTTTTTTGCATAAAAATAATTAAAAAAACATAATGTTGTGATTTGTTAATTGGGAGAAAATAGTGTTATAGATATCATCATTTTTTATTCTTTTATTTCTTTTTATTATTATTATTATTATTATATATTCAATTTTTTTGTTAGAGTTATAAACTTAATTTTTATAGAATTTAATATCTAAAATCTAAATTTCTATAAGAATATTCAACGAAATACTAAGATAGATAATATTCATACCATTATATTTTTTTAATTCATGTCCTCATAAGTCATTTTATACATAAACAGCTAATACTAAACATCTAATTTTACCAAACATCAAATGACAAACAGCTAATACAATCAGCTGGTTAAATCAGCTAATAGAATCAGCTATTAGCTAACAGCTAATACAATCAGCTGATTACCAAACAAGCCCAAAATGGTGTTACTTTCAAAAATATGAGATTGGCAACAACCTGGACTTCAACTCTACACTACACTAATCAACGAAATCTAAAGCAGCTCTTAATATTAAAAGATTTATCAATCCATCTAAAGTTGTTGGAGAAAAGTATATAAATTTGATATAAATAAACAAAACCCATTTCCGCTTTTGCTATTCTACACTTAAAGTCACTTTCCTTTGTGTAAGAAATTGGACAAGATATTAAATATTTGACTGGTTCAGTTTATAGGTAGAGTCCACTGATGATCATTTGTTATTTTATGGTAGGGGTTATGTAACCAACGTGGCAACTGGAGCTCTTCAGGAAGTAACCTCGAACGGAAACAAAGGGTTTGGACCTTGAAATCGTAACACTTTTTGCTTAAATTCTGTTGCTTTTGAGTAATTAAACCTAACACTTTCATTTTCGATCAAGGCTAACAAACTCCATGGATGGACTACGAGTAGTTCATCGTACAACTCTACTAGAGGCTCCGGCACAAGAACTTGTTAGAATGTATTTTGTGGGCTATAATCAATTGTAGTTTTGGTTTTATTAAAAACAGGCTAATGATATGATTCTTACTGAGATGTCTATGGTTCATTAATATTGTGATCTCTATTGGACTTAAGCACTTTATACCATTAATGTGATTAATAGTATAGGCCTAACCCTAAGGCCCATGATAGGCAGACCTAGGGTTACTGTCTGTGGCTAGGTTTCCACTGCACTCCTTATATATACACAAGTATAATCTCTACTCAGTTCGTCTCATTGAGAACTGTACTTTCCAAAGAGATCGGAGTCCCAGTGGAAGCTCTAGCCGTCATCAAACGCTTGTTCGGTGTTTTCATAATTTGACGATCATGTCTCCAACACGTAAGTATCTGTGTTCTCTATCACGTAATTGATTCATAATTTTCACTTTTTACATTTGGTATCAAAGCACAGGAATTACGTGATTTGGAATCTGATCATTATTGTCAATGATTCATAATTCAGATCATATTTTTCACACCTTTATATGTTCATATGTGTGATTTTCGGGTAACTATAAATTCGTAAAATTGATCCCTAAAACCTTAGGGCTTTTGTAGATCTTAATCCCTTGAGTCTATTAATATATGATTTTAAATTTTTCATGCACTGTACACTGAGAATTTTGCAATACAAATCACGGTTCTTGAACCCAATTCAAATTATACCAAATTCATATGAAATCTTAATTGTTTTGTTGGTTCGCGTTTCCTTCATGTTTTTTGGTGATGATATATGTTTAAATTGAAGAAACATTGAGTTTTAGGGGTTGTTTTTCGATGAATCCATTTCGATTTTTCAAAACCGAATCGACCCAACTTTTAATCCATAAAATCACCACGATCCTTACAATTTCTTGAGGGCTTTTCATAGAAACTAGATTTAAACAAGTTTTCTAATGGATTAAGCATGAAAACCGAACCAAAAACACGCTTTTGATTGCCGACCCGTTTTCAAAACCCACGTGACCCGGTTTCTGCAAGTCGACCAGTCTGGAGGAAGAAGGAAATGCATCCTGCACACGCCTACTCTCACTCATGACGAGTGCAGGAGCGTGTGAGCTCCACAAAATGTATTTTTGTGCTCCGGTTTTTCTGTTATGCTCCATTTTTTGATCTTGATTTTTCTATATATTTTTCATAATTTTTCCGTTGCATATAATATTTTATAAAAATATTATATTACATAGTATATTTTATATATTTTCCAATTTTTTAATTTAACCTGATACATTGAAAATTATTATCACCCTATTTTGGATATGTTTACAATAGTCACTCTCCCTCAATCATATCTTATATGTATTTATTAAATTGCATGTGATATTTGTTTGTTTATTCAATTGTATAAGTACAAAACCTATTTTAGAGTGCAATTTAATTTAATCCATGATAAGTTGACGTGTTTTTTATTTTTACATCTTCTTTTGAACTGCGTCATGGTATTGGGCAATATATTTTGATTCCTGTATGAAGAGTTTCATTTATTACTATAGGTGATTACCACCAAAGTGGGATCAATCATAGTAGTTTATGAGATTTTTTATAATTTTTTCAGGAATGTTTCTGATTAATGCATATAATTGCCTGCCCAAAGGAGGTAGTTGTGTGTTTTAGTTGCAGACTTAATTTTAAATAGAGTTATTGAGGGTTACAATAGTCTTAAGGATCTGTTTGCCCAAAGGGGATGGAATTTCAATATTAGTGTACCCTCATTTTCATAGCTCATCTTTGAGGCTCTGATTTTGGTTGCACATTCTACCCAAAGGGGAATGTGTGATTCTTAGTTTGGCCTTACTATTATTTTTATGCCCTTATTATTATTATTAATGCATTATGTTTTGTCTTACGCAGTTTCTTTTGCTATGAATAATAGTCAAGTGACCATAGAAATTTTAACTAGCTCAAATTACAAGAAATGAAAGCAGGACATAGAATTTTTCATAGGAATAGCTAATCTAGATATGACACTAAGGAAAGACATGCCTATCGTACCTGATGAAGAAAGTACAACTGAAGAGAGAGAGAGAGTCGGGCTAATTGGGAAAAATCTAACTGACTTTGCTTGCTTGCAATTAAGAGGATCATTGCTGAACACCTGTTGAGTGATTTGCCCGACAAAAACTCTGCTAAGGATTTTCTCACTGTTATAGGAGATAGATACCAGGTATCTAATAATGCTGAGTCTGAATATTTAATGAAAGAGTTGATGGATACGAGGTATGACCATAATGGGGGTGTTAGGGAATTTATTCTGAGAATAATTCACCTTTAAACCAAACTGAAAACCCTATCCATTGACCTTAATGAAAATTTCATTGTTCACCATGCCTTAAACTGTCTCCCTATTGAATTTACCCGAATCAAAACAGCATATAATACCATTGGTAAGAAGTAGAGTGTTAATGACCTTATTACCAAATGTGTGGCTGAGGAAAAGAAACTTAGGAAAGAAAAGAGTGATTTAACTGTCCTGACCATTCATGCTAAACCTTATTCTAGCAAGAGTCATATAATAAAAATCAGGACTACAAGAAATTTGGCAATGCCAATGAAGGAGGTCCCAGGCAAGCTACCTTCAAGAAAGGTCCTTGGTATGTCTTCTGTAAGGTCAAGGGACACCATAGAGGAGAATGTCGTAAATTTAAGGCTTGGTTAGAAAATAAGAAGAAATTTGGAGGTAATCATTTTGCTTTTGTCTGTTTTCAATCTAATCTAGTTGATGTCCCCATAGATTCTAGGTGGTTTGATAGTGGTTCCACTACCCATATTGTTGTGTCCTTACAGGGGTTTACAAACATGAAGAAGCCAAGTATGAAAGAAAGCAAGCTGAGGGTAGGAAATGATCCTGAAGTAGCAGTGGAGTACGTTGGAGATATCACCTTAATTTTAGATTCAGGGCATGAACTTATTTTAAAGAATACCTTTTATATACCTTCCTTTAGAAGGAATTTGATTTCAGTTTCTTGCTTAGATAAACTTGGTCTTACCCTTTCTTTTGGTGGTGGAAAAACACAATTGTCTTTTAATTCTACAATAATAGGGTCTGGTGTTTTAGTGGATGGTTTATATAAACTGTCTTTGGCTTCTGATAATTTTTCTACATCTTTCAATGTCGAGATTACTCTTGCTAAGCGGTCTAGGATAAAAGAGAAATACTCATTATTATGGCACAAACGCTTAGGTTACATCTTCAATAAAAGGGTAGAGCGATTAATAAGAGATAACATTTTACCTTCCTTATACTTTAATGATTTGAGGACGTGTAGATTGCATTAGAGGAAAATTCACCAAGACCAAAAAGAAAGATGCAAATAAAAGTCTAAGTCTCTTAGAAATCATTCACACGGACATTAGTGGACCTTTATCTTCTACTATTTGTGGTAATAAGTACTTTATTACCTTCATTGATGACTTTTCCCGATTTGGCTATCTTTATTTAATCAAAGAAAAATTTGATGCACTTAAGAAATTCAAAATTTTTAAAACTGAAGTTGAAAAACAATTAGGAAAAGTCATTAAGGTGGTGAGATATAACCGTAGTGGTGGGTATTATGGTAGATTTGATGCTGAACAACAATATATGGGACCATTTGCCAAATTTTTGCAAGCTTGTGAAATTGTTCCACAATACACCATGCCTGGTAGTCCTAAACAAAATGGTGTAGCTGAAAGGCGAAACCGCACTTTAAAAGATATGATGAGGAGCATGATGATTAAAACTAATTTGCCATATTTTTTATTGGGAGAAGCTTTAAAAACTGCCCTTTACATCCTTAATAGAGTTCCTAGCAAATCCGTTCCAAAAACACCTTTTGAACTTTAGACAGGTAGAAAACACAGTTTAAACCATTTTCATATGTGGGGTTATCTTGCAGAAGTTAGGATCTATAATCCCTTAGAGAAAAAGACTGACCTTAAAACTACCTATTGTTACTTCATTGGATATATAGACCATGCAAAAGGGTACAGGTTCTATTGTCTTAGAAGTGGTCCTAGAATTGTGGAATATATGAATGCAAAATTTTTAGAATTGGACAAGGCTGAAGCTGTTATTCTTGGTGTGGATTCCACTGCTAATGTGCGTGAGATGGTTTCTTTGCCTGTTATCATTGATAACATACCTATAGTTACTGTTCCTGTCGAGAACTTGGTTGATGCTCCTTTAGTTGAAAAGGTGGTTGATTCCGCTGCTTCGGTTGATCCTCTTAATAATGTTGTTTACCCTCCTGCACTAGTTGATAATCCTCAACCCATTGAACCTATTATGCAAGTATCTCTTAGGAGGTCAGTTAGACAGAGAAGACAAACTATTTCCAACGATTACTTTGTTTATCTAAGTGGGGACATTTATGACATTAACGATAATGTTGACCCTAAATCTTATCAGAAGGCGATGTCTTGTGCTCATTCTAATATGTGGGTAGATGTCATGAAAGAAGAAATGCAGTCTATGGCTAATAATGAAGTGTGGGAACTTATTGAATTGCTTAAAAATTGTAGGGCGATTGGTTATAAATGGATTTTTAAAATCAAGGACTCAAAGGGTCAAGTTGAGATATATAAAGCTAGGCTAGTAGCGAAAGGTTTCACGCAAAGAGAAGGCATTGACTTCACTGAAACTTTTTCCCCAGTATCCAGTAAAGATTCTTTTGGAATTGTCATGGTTCTTGTGGCACATTTCAATATGGAGTTATATCAAATGGATGTCAAGATAGCTTTTTTGAATGATGATCTCCTTGAGGAAGTATACATGCAACAACCTAAGGGTTTTCAGTCAAATGGTAATGAGCATTTAGTGTGCAAATTGAAGAAATCTATTTATGGTCTGAAACAGGCTTCTAGGCAGTGGTACTGAAATTTGATGAAGTTGTTACCTCCTTGGGTTTTAAAGAAAATAAAGTTGATCAGTGTATATACCTGAAGGTCAGTGGGAGTAAGTTCATTTTTCTTGTTTTATATGTTGATGACATTCTTCTTGCTAGCAGTGATCTTGGCTTGCTAAATGAAACTAAGCAGATGCTGACGAAGCATTTTGAGATGAAGGATCTTAGTGATGTAACACCCCACTCCCGCATGACCCGATTCCGACATCGATGGTGATATCCGAATCCATGCCCTGTGAGGGTGGCGTGCTACATCACTTAGTCAAAACTCAGTATAAATTTTTTTTTGAAACATTCACATACTTTATATATTACGCGGAAAACAATGTACATAAAT
>JAOSBN010114227.1:0-10582 GCA_027563595.1 Erythroxylum suave
CAATAAGCCTAGAATTAATTTAATCTCATTAGAATTAATTCTAGCTTATTAACTAAATGTCATTCCACTAAAGACAACTAGTTGAACTCTTGAACTATTAAATATTATGAGAACAAATATTTTATGTCCAATTGCAAACACTATTTAGAACCTTATTATAGCCATCCATACAACAAAGGGTAAAATTATCATTTTGCCCTTATGTTGGTTTTTCCTTCTAGATCTCCCATTTTACTTTATATGGTGATTAACACACAAGATCTCATTTTGGTGTTAAGACTTGACGGGTAGCTAGTCCATCAAACTACTGGCACTAGTTTAATCACCAAATCTCCTTGAAACATCTAGAAGTGATGATATCACTATAAACTCTTTATTTGAGTAAATGTTCACTGATACATGTTTCAATTAATAATTCCAACATGCAAACATTGGATTAATACTCTGTAAAAATCCATTTCGATCATATCAAGAATTATAATAAAACATATACAAGTTCACCACTCATCAAGATTATGGTTCATAATAAGCGAATGCTTAAGTTGTATGTTTTAAGATTAAAGTAACGGCCCACTTTATTCTTGAAAACATACTTGATTCCAAATTCATTTAATAATGCCATTATCGATAGTCAACTACTATCATGATATGAAACTCATCATTCTCTTGAAGTAAACTCCTTTCCTTACATGGAGATAAATTGCAACACTACAATCTAAACCATAATCAAGCAACCAACATGATTATTCAATTGTTAATCCATTAATTTAGATTCTAATAATATACATGTTTCCCATACATGCATCTTTATGTATATGTATATTACTTATAAAAGAATCTTTGTATCTTATGACTAGATATATAATGCTCATTAAAACCAAACTCTCTTATTTTATTAATAATAAATATTTCCATTACAAAACTGTAACTGAAGAAGATTAAGGTACATGTAAATATACTTGCTTTCTAGGGCACTATATTTACATAACTCCAATAGCCCCACCCACCTGGATATAGACCACTATTGGCAGAATGGATTAGAAGATATGATTGGCACTTTTGTAACTAAGAAAAGAAACCGTTTCCACAAGAACCAGAAGGAGATGGATGAGCTAAAGATGCAAGTAACCAATATTAGGACTTCAGTGAAGGGTTTGGAAGTTCAATTGGGACAACTTGCAATGCTGTTGGGAATTTGAATCAGATGACATTTCTAAGTAATACTGAAACTAACCTAAGAGAGCAGTGCAAGGCCATCATTTTGCAAAGTGGAAAAGAATTGGAAGAGGTGAAACCAAAAGAAAAGAGCTCCACTCATTCTAATGATGATGAAGGAAAGAATACTTGTGAAGAAACAAGTGCACCTGCACAAGTTAAGAAGGAAGTTAACTCGAAGAGGAAATTAAAAGGGGAACTGCAAACAAAAATCATGCCCAAGTTGCCATATCCTCAAAGATTTCAATGGAAGAAAATCAATGATCAATTCACAAAATTCCTTGAGGTCTTTAAGAAGCTTGAGATCAACATTCCCTTGATTGAAGCTATAGAGAAAGTACCAAATTATGTAAAATTCATCAAGGACATTGTTACCAAAAAGAGGAGATTTGGAGACTATAAGATGGTATTGATGACCGAGGATTGTAGTGCATTCTTGCAAAGAAAGTTACCGCAGAAATTGAAAGATCTAGGAAGCTTCACAATTCCATGTGAGATCGGTAACACATATTTTGGTAAAGTGCTTTATGATTTAGGGGCAAGCATAAATCTTCTGCCTTTTTCCATCTTCCAAAAGCCGGGATTAGGAGAAGTCAAGCCATTGACAATTTGCCTCCAATTAGTCAACCATTCTCTCACTTTTCCTAAAGTATTGTAAAAGATGTTATTGTTTATGTTGACAAATTCATTCTCCCTACAGATTTTGTGGTGCTTAACATGAAAGAAGATAAGGAGATCTCGATCATACTTGGGCGACCATTTTTGGCTACTGAAGGTGTAGTGATTGATGTGCAATAAGGGGAGCTATTCTTGTATGTAAATGGTGAGAAGGTGAGATTCAACATATACAAATCGCTCAACCATCCCAGTGACTTGCAACCTAGTGGATATCATATCCTCTTGTGTGGTAACATCTTTTCCTTCCCTTATACCGAAAGATCCATTATTGACATGTTTGGAAGGTAAGTTTAAAAAAGATGCTATGGATGATGATGATGTTTGTTTTATGATGGTATTGGATTCTTTTGAATGTGTGAAAATGTTTCATCAAAATGAGCTTTTGTTTTCTATAACTAATACTGATGTTGTTGGTGATGTGAAAGATGTGCACTTATTGATTGATTTGAAACCCCAGCCTGAAAATTTGAAATATGCACTCGTAGGTGCTAATCAAACTTTTCTTGTCAATATTTCATCTTCATTGACTCTTTTAGAAGAAGAAAAAATGCTAATGGTGTTAAGGGAGTTAACAAATGCATTGGGTTGATCAATTTTAGATATTAAGGGAATTAGTCCTTCTATTGTAATGCATAAAATTCTTACGGAGGAGTCATTAACCCCTAGCATTGAATCCCAAAGAAGATTGAACCCAGTAATGAAGGAAGTGGTTAGGAACGAAGTTCAAAAGTGGCTTAAGGTTGGAATCATTTATCCAATTTCTAATAGTTCATTGGTTAGTCCTGCTCTGGTTGTTCCTAAAAGAGGTTGGATTCACTGTAGTTAAAGATAATAACAATGAGACTATTTCCATTAGGACAATCACTGGATGGAGGGTTTGCATGGATTATAGGAAGTTGAACAAAGCCACTAGCAATGACCATTTTCCTTTGCCATTTATAGACCAGATGTTGGACAAACTTGTTGGACATGCATTTTACTATTTTTTATACGGGTATTCGAGATATAACCTAATAGCTATAGCACCCGAAGATCAAGAAAATATCACATTCACTTATCCTTTTAGCACATTTTCATTTAGGTGCATGCCTTTTGGTCTTTGCAATGATCCTACTACATTTTAGTGCTACATGAAGACTAACTTTTTTAATATGATTGAGAATTTCATAGAAGTCTTCATGAATGATTTTTCTATATTTGGTGATTCAAGATACCAACTTGGTGCTCAATTGGGAGAAATGTCATTTTATGGTGAGGGAAGGAATTGTGATGAGTCACAAAGTATCTACTCGTGGCATTGAAGTGAACAGAGCCAAAACAACAATTATTGAAAAGCTTCTTTCACAAACAAATGTAAAGGGTATCCGTAGTTTCCTTGCACACATGGGGTCTTATCAGGGATTTATTAAAGACTTCTCTAAGATCACAAACCCCTTTGCAATCTCTTGGAAAAGGATGTGAAATTTGAATTCAATGAGAATTGCTTGAAGGCTTTAGAATTGATCAAGAAAAGTTGATTCAGTCTCTATGATACCACACCTGATTGGCAACAACCGTTTGAAATTATGTGTGATGTAAGTGACTATGCTATGGGAGTAGCTTTAGGCCAAAGGGAAGAGAAAGTGTTCAGGGTTATATACTACTCTAGCCAGACTTTGGATGATGCCCAACAAAATTCAACTACTACAGAGAAGGAAATGTTGGTGGTTGCTTTTTCTTTGAACGAGCTTCAATCGTATATCATTGGGTCCAAGGTTGTGGTTTCATAGATCATGCAGCAATCTGATATTTGTTTGCAAAGAAAGATGTCATGCTGTGACTCATTCGATAGGTGTTGCTTTCACAAGAGTTTGATGTGGAAATCAAAGACAAAAAGGGGACAAAAAATGCAGTTGCTGACCATTTATCTCGATTATAGATTGAGGAATCAAAGCCACCAATACCTATCCAAGAGACTTTTACAGATGAGCAGTTATTTAGAGTCAATGAAAAGCTTCCATGGTATGCCGATGTGGTAAATTATTTTGCTACAGTTTTGATTCCTCCGGACTTAAATCCATCTATAAAAAAAGGTTCCTATTTGATGCGAAAAGTTATCTATGGGATGAGCCCTAAATATTCAAGAGAGGTCCCGATCAAGTGATTTGAAGATGTATCCTAGAAGAAGAAGTCCTAGCAATTTTGGAGCATTGCCATTCAACACCATATGGAGGTCATTTTAGCCCAAAAAAAAACAGGAGTAAAAGTTCTCTAATCTGGTTTCTATCGGCCTACGCTTCATAAGGACAGCTATGCTTTCACTAATACATGTGATCGATGTCAACAAATGGGTAATATCTCACGACGTCATAAGCTTCCTTTGACAAACATTTTTTAGGTAGAACTCTTTGATTTGTGAGGCATCGACTTCATGAGACGATTCCTCAAATCTTGTGGACAATCCTATATCCTTTTGGCAATGGAATATGTATCAAAATAGGTTGAAGCCATAGCTTCACCAACAAATGATGCCAAAGTTGTTCTCAGATTTCTCAAGAAAAACATTTTCGCAAGATTTGACACTCTATGAGCCATTGTTAGTGATGAAGGTACTCACTTTTACAACAAGATTTTGGGTAATCTTTTAACAAAATATAGAGTTCATCACAAGGTTGCTTTACCCTACCACCACAGTCAAATGGCTAAGCTGAAATATCAAATCGAGAGATCAAGAACATTCTTGAGAAGACAGTGAACCCTAGCCGGAAAGACTAGGCTCTCAAGCTAGATTATGCCCTTTGGGCATATAGGACGGCTTTCAAGACTCCAATTGGCATGTCTCCATATCGTTTGGTTTTTGGAAAAGCTTGTCATGTTTTGGTGGAGTTAGAACATAAGGCTTATTGAGCAGTTAGGAAGTTAAATCTTGATTGGAAAAAATCGGTTGAAAATTGATCTCTTCAGTTGTGTGAATTGGAAGAATTTCGAAATGAAGCATATAAGAGTTCCAAAATCTACAAGGAGAAAACTAAGAAATGGCATGACCAACACATCATAAGGAAAGATTTTGCCTTAGGAGAGAAAGTTTTACCATTCAACTCGAGATTGAATCTTTTTTTAGGTAAATTGCGCTCTAGATGGTTGGGGCCCTTTGTTGTGAAAAATGTTACCTCCTATGGAGTAATTGAAGTTGAGGAAAGCAAAGGAAGAACTTTCAAAGTGAATGGGAAAAGATTGAAGCATTATTATGGTCAAGAGTTGAAAAACATTACAAGGATTTCACTCAAGGACTCGTGATCAAATGGCTATGTCTAGCTATCGATGTTAAACATAGCACCTATTGGGAGGCACGTCAATCTTATCCTTTCATTTTAGTTATTTGTTGTTTCAGTTTCTTTCTATTGCTTTAATTTGAGTACCTTATTTGCTTTTTATCCATTTTTTTAGGAATGCAAGATTGGAGTTGTAAATTCTGATTTCAAGTCACTGAGCCCTCTTTGATATAGAGCGTCCTTATGTTCTCATTTCTCATCTCCATATTTTTTTAGGTCATTGGGGACAATGTCACATTTAAGTGTGGGGGTGGGACAAATTTTAAAATTTTTCACTTGAACTATTTTACACTTAAATTGTGATGAATATTGAACCATGCCATTTTTTCATAGTAGTTGGACTGAGGATTGAGTTGTGTGCTTGAATTTGAATTAGGCAGCTTGAGTGGAAGGTGAATCATATAGATTGATTTAAGTAGTTAGTCACATAAACTCAGTCATAATTTGACACTTGAGTGATTAGGTAATGTATAAAATTTTGATGGATTTTAACATAAGCACATGTGAGTTTTTCAGCCTACATTAATACATTTTATATTCATTTCCTTCTTCTTTTTGTTGTGTGTGATACTCCCCTAGGAGGATTACCTCTAGAACTTGCATTGAACCGGTTTGAAACTTCGAGATGCACGCTTTATGAAAATGATTAAGGCATTCTTTGTTTTAAACCCATTAGCTTAAATGACCCACCTTATACATTATCCCTTGTAGCCCATTTTGAACCTTTACCCTTTTTGATTGAAACATAAACATTTAAAAGTCCAAAACTTTACTAGCCTTGCCCATCACAAGTATATTGAAGTGCTAAGTGATCATTTGGTCTATAGTTTGGGACTTTTGAGCTTACTTGTTATTCTGAGACGTTTATAGAAGTACTCCTACTCTTATTTTATTGATTTATGTTGGTTTTTTTCTCTTGTTTTTATTGTTTGCCCTTGTTTTTCAAAAAAAAACACAAAACAAAAACAAAAAAAGTGAAAGAAAAAAGAAAAAACCAAAAAAAGAAAGAAAGAAAAAGAATCAAACCTAGTGGCATTAGTTAGTGAAGAGTAGTAGTAGTATCATGTATTCATATGCTTATCTCAGATTTTGTATTTAGTTGTCCTTTTTGTTTTACTTAGTGCTTTGTTAATGCTTGTGACTAACCCGTGACCTTTTTATCCCACCTCAACCCAATCTCATTATAACTCTAAATAAAAGTCCTTTTGATCCATATTGGTGTGTATTTTATGTGGTAGAAAATTGGTGAATATGGAAGCCTGTGGTAGTGTAGTCTTTTAGAAGGAGTCTTGAGTGAAACACTGACCCTAAACACGTGAGTGATTTGAGCAAAAACGTAAGGAAAATCCATCTTAGTTTTATATGTGCCTTTGATCAATGGTGTCTACCTTTGACCTTGTTTATATGCATTAATGAAAAATTATGATATGTGTAGTAGCTCAAAGCTTAAGAATGTTGAAGTTTAAATGAAAGCACACACTCGATTTTCTTTGAAAACGAATTGATTAAATTTTTTAAATTGCTTGAGGACAAGCAATAGTTCAAGTGTAGGGGTATTTAATAGAGATACTGATATGCTTTTGTTTGATGCATTAATGTAGGTGAATTGTGAAATATTTTGTGATATATATTATGCTAAATTGCTATTTTTATATTATATTTGAGTGGTATGAATTTTTTTGGAAAAATAGAAAAAAAAAGATAGCAATTTGGAAGAATGGTCAATGCTTCAATGTATAGACAAGCAGCTGGGAGAAGATGGGACAAAATGATAGCACCTAAGGCACCAAGTGCCATGCACCTACAGAAAATTGAAACTAAGAATTGAGTGAAACACAATATACAAAGGGGATAAGGGTTCAACATTTGTTTTAAAGAGCCACAAAAAAGTAGAGGGTTCAACATGTTCAAAAAAGCAGAAAAAGAAAGAAAAATGTTGCTTAGGGGAGTGTTGTAAAAAGTGGAGGGTTCGGTATTCAAAGGAGTAAAACAGCCAAGGAGTGTTTAGCGTGGTTTTTAGAAAAGAAACGAAGAGAGTTGACATACTACTCACACACAAGACAACCTTCATTTTTTTCAAAAACCCTTGCAGCCTTTACTCGCACTACCTCTCATCCACTGATGCCTCCACTCACTTCAGCTACCTCCACCCACTCAAGCTCCATCCATCTATACACTCATGCCTCTACTCACACTACACTCACGCCAGCCTCCAGCTTTGGATACAAGCCTCCACGCCACTCATGCACAAGACAGTCTCCATTTCAGACACACACGTAAGAGTAACTCAACCTTCAGACTGGGGGGAGCCTTCAGCTAGCATGTAAAAGCACAGCCCTCAGAAATCAAAATCACGCCAGCCTCCACTCACGCCAGCCTCCACTCACGCCAGCCTCTAAACGAAAATCATACCATCCCACACTCCATCTAGCAACAAACGCAAACTCCACCAGTAACCCATGCAACAACGTTTTTTTTTTGTTATTTAGTTTCTTCATGAGTTTGTGCAAGGTTTTTGCTTGTGGATTGCTTGGCATGATGATTTGTGGCTAGCACCTTAATTTCTCTTAGGGATTTGATGTTTTGATGATGTTTTAATGTTAAATTTTGTTAGAATCCATGACTGAATATTCATGCATTTGTTGATTTTCCTTGGGTTTCTAATCTCATTAGAAATTGATTTTTTTTTTAATTAGAAAACTACTTTCTAATATTAAAAGAAACTACTTTCAAAATTAAATAAAACATTTTTAAATTTAATTAAGAAAGTCTTTATATTATTTGTTTAGAAATTGATTTCTTAATTAAATAGAAAATGATCATGTTGTCAAGTTGTACAACTTATATCTATCAATTACAATATCCAAAAATTACAAACTTTATACCAATTGAAAGATAAGATAATAAGCTACAACTTTTGTGACTACACTTTAGTCTGATTCGGTCTACATCAGTACAATTTATTCAATAACAACAGGATATGATTTTGTTCTCGGGTAGTTTTATAGCCTAAGCCAAGACTCAATTTCAAGCCAGATTTTGAAACTCTTATAGACATAATTAAATTTATATTTCTTCAAAAAATTTGTATCCTAATGTCTCTAGTTTACTCCAATAAAAAATCATTCCATTTGGATACATAAAGATCACCCACATGTTTGTTTAAGTATCTCTATACTTTAGGGTATGAAATCGACTATTTCCTTCATAAAGAAAAAACACAACATATGCTAGTCTTTTTACGTTCTATTAATTAAAGTAAATCACACATTAATATCGAATTTACGTACAACAAACTAAATACACAAGAAGGGGGTTGAATTGTGTATTCTTTTCGTGAATACAAAATCTTTAATAAATCTTGTTAAGAACTTATCTAACTTGTTAAAAGAATATCACAAAAATTATATGAAGATTGTTATGAAGTTAAATCGTAAATAACTTCTATATACTTGTTTAACAACAAAATAAACTAAAGTAAAAGGATAGAAGATAGATGCTACAATTTCTATATTGGCTCACCCAAACGGTGGGCTATGTCCAGTCCTCAGAGTTCGTCTGAGTATTTCACTATACTTCGACAAATTTCAAGTATTCTTTCTTCCCTTTTAGAGCCTCTTCAGGTCTCTTACACAAAGTATTCTTTCTGCTAACTTAGCCTCCCTAGGCTCTTAGCCCTCTCTTTCTATCACTAGAAAGATATTGTGAGCTTTTGTTATAGTAGGGTTAGCTCTCGTAGTACCGCACTACAGAATTTTTCTTTTCTAAGTAAACACTTGAAAGCTTAAAGATCAATGATGTTTCAAAGGTTGTGAGATTGTCTAATGTTCGACTACGACTAGTATTTATAGCCTAAGTCTTCAACTGCTTCTTGATTCTTGATAACTTCTTCTTGAATCTTGATAACCGTTATTTAGTTGAGTTCTGTAACTAACTCCAACTAACTAACTATTCGACATACTAGCGTATCTTCTTCTTTGTATCGTCTATGTTTTCCTCTTCTTTTGTGCTTTCAACTTCTTCTGTATCTTCTGCATCTTCTATGTTCTGTGCTTCTTCTATGTTTTGCACTTCTTCTATGATTTTCTTTCTTTTATGTTTTTCGCTTCTTTTATGTTTTCCTTTCTTCTGTATCTCCACTTCTTCTCTGTTCTGTGCTTATTCTATGTTTTCCTTTCTTCTGTGTTTTGTGCTTTTTCTATGTTTTCCTTTCTTTTGTATCTCCACTTCTTTTGTGTTAAGCGCTTCTTCTGCACACTTAACACACTTATCAAAATCGTTCATTTATTTCTAACATTATTATTATTTGATTGTCATAAAAATTAATCATCGTGAAGTCCTCTTGACTTAACAATCTCCCCCTTTTCGATGATAACAAATAATCATAATTTTGGAAAGATAAAAGTGAATGGACTAATATTATTCAGATAATGAATAAGAAGACAACAAAATAAACATCTGCTATCTTCTATTTTTGTATCTGTTCTTCTTTCCTTTCTTCTACTTTTCTTTCCTTTCTTCTGCTTTTCTTTCCTTTCTTCTACTTTTCTCCCCCTTTCTTCTTCTTTTCTACCCCTATTTGTTATTAATCAAAAATTTTATCTCAGATGCTTCATGATTTCAAAAAACATGGGTTGTATATCAGTTCTGATCAACTTGAGGTCTTCTTCTATTGAAACTCGTAGATAGGCTACTTCCTCATGTAGATCACCCACTGAGTCATTCAGATCATCAACCTTAGTATGAATTTCTTCAATCTCCTTCACTAAGGCTTCCTGACTCCACTGCTGAGAGTGACTTACTTCTTCCATTCCAATAGTAGTGACTTGTTGAGGTGCACTTGATGGATAGAAGTTTGTAGCAACAAATGTTTCTGAAGGTAAAACATCTAGTTCAATGATTTTCAAAACAGGAGGTTTGAAAAATTGTTTGCCTTCAGGGAGATCAAGATCATCAAGTCCAGGTAGTTTTGGAATAGGTTTTCCAATAAGGTAAAGGACATCTTTAATTGAAGATATAAAACTCAAAGGTCTAAAGTGCATGATTAGGTGCACAAAAGTCTCTAAGTTTACAATAATACCTTCAACCTTGATAGTTCTGCACTGTCCTTTAGTCACTCTTCCAACTACCTGAGAAGTTGCATCTGTGGTGAAGCATCCACAATGACTTTCTGATGTTTTTGAAATGCGGTGTGAAATATAGATTCCTCTAGATTGCTCTGCATTGCATGCCTCATCTATGTTTCTCACAGTTTCTTGTATCTGCTCTTCTATAAGGTCACCTATTTTTCTTTCAGGGTACATCTTCTGTTTCCCTTTTTCTACATTGCATACAATGTTTGAAGCTCTAGGTTGTACATCTGGTACAATCTTGATCAA
>JAOSBN010114228.1:0-10581 GCA_027563595.1 Erythroxylum suave
AAATAAAAAATCCGTCGGTAATTATGAACACAATGTACCGACGGTTTGCTTATTTCCGTCGGTATTTTTGCAGACGGAAAACTTTTTTCCGTCGCTAAGTTACAGACGGAAATGATATGCGCTGTCGGTAAAAGTTAGCGACGGGACTTCTTTTTCCGTCGCTAAATTTGGCAACGCACACTAAATTTTTGTCGGTAAATTTAGCTACGGTCGTATCCCCAACGTTTTCGCGCTGTCGTTATATTCCATCGGTAACATTAATACCGACGGAATATTTGGTTATTCCGTTGGTAATTTCCGTCGCTAAACGTCTTTTTTCTTGTAGTGAATTAACTATCAGTTATACCTAAAGGAAATCCAATATGTTATATTGATCCTTATTACAAAATATATCATATTTAATCATAAAGTTTTTCAAACTTTACAGTCAAGTTCAACTTGATTAAAAATGAATATATCATATTTAATCATAAAGTTTTTCAAACTTTACAATTAGGTTCAACTTGATTAAAATGCCTTTTCTCTCTTATTCTCGTTCTTTTTGTTTGACCCATTAGGTTCCTAAATATGATGACAATAAATATAAATTATAACCCTAAATTATATTTAAGATTAGGTAAATTAAACTCTTTTAATTTATCTTTAATTATCTAATTAAAATTTTATATCCACAAATCAAGATTGACATTTAGCAACATATCGTGACCTCCAAATATTTAGAAATGTTGAAGTGGTTCATCATAAAATGTTCAGATTGGATGCGGAGTATATAATTAATGTCTACTATATTTGAATCCAATTATATTAACTCTCGACCATTAGTAATTGATTCAATTATTGACATTTGAAAATTATTTTCAAAGTGTCATTTGATGTTGGCCAAAAATTTCCTGAATCAATATTAATTAGAAACAATGAAATATTCTCTCTAATTACTTTAAGATGATGAATCATATATTGATCACTTAATAACATTCATATGGTTTATGATATATTTAATGACTACTGCGTGAGCTATCCTTGACTATAATAAGTTATAAGTAGTATCAAAACATATTAATCCCTATATCAGATAACTGTGGAGATCTCAAGTAAAATGGTCACTTTTATAATCTTCACAATGAGAATTTTCAAAGATATACAAATAATATTCAAAATAAAATTCTTATATGGGTCAATTCAGTGAATTTATTCTCTAGCAAATAGTCATATATTTGTTTAAGTATGCCTATCCTTTACTTTATAAGATTGACTACTTCCTTTGTAAGGAAGAATCATAATGTGTACTAGTCATTTTTATGCTTTACTAATATTCAATCTCAATAAAACAATAATTAAGAATAATTTAGGGATAATACATATGCAATATGAATACTATAATTATGATCTTATTATAATTTCATTTGCAATGTATATTTATCTCATAGATTTTATCATATATATCTAAATATGTATAAGATAAATATTGATTTTAAATAATTATGTCTCTAAACTATAATTGTAAAGTATAAACTAACGTATTTAGTGTATGATTTAGTAGTCTTTTTTTATAAACATCCACTTTATAAGATCAAGTTAGTAATAAATTTTTATAAATTAGCTTAGTAGTTTATAAAAACTTGAATCTTTTAACCGAGTTATATCTATATTAAGATTCGGAAGACATACAATGGTGTTATAAAATTTTTGCGTTAATGATTCTAATGGTTAGATGATAATAAACTGAATATGAAAATGCTTTATAATATAAGATGCAAACTGTAAACATTTAAATTTGGAGAATTAACTTAAAAATTTGTTAAATTAAAAGATAATATGGCGTATGTAATTCTAAATCTAAATATGTTAATATGACCATTATTTTCATCTACTTTCATCCTAGGTTGCTATAATAAAATCACTAATTTTATAATTTTGAATTGGCTTGTTAAAACTTAGAGGTATTAAACTTATAGTTGTCTTACTTTTTACAAGTCAATGATTGCTCATCAAGCGCATTATTACACATAAAAATGCGTAAGATTGGTATGAGTTAAGTCAAACACGAGATCAAATTAAGCACAGAATTGAACATTATTCATCATGTTAGGTCCTCCTATAAAAGCATAATTTATCTCAAGCATTCGATTATATTCAGAAATGAACAAAGAGATAAATTTATGAAAGGGTTTTACCTTTTAAATTGCCATCTGCAATATAATATTGCAATTATTGTCATATTATTTAGCAAACTAACTATTTGAACAATTGAAAGTGCCGCACAACAATCTGAAACTGAAAACCTTCCCTAGTAGTTGCTAACTTCAAACCTGCGCAGTTACGTTAAAGTACTATTGGTGGTGTCCAAAAGCTATAATTAGTAGATGCCGTGATACAACTAGCAAACTCCGTGGCCTCGGAATTGCCATGAAAATTACCCATCCTATTCAGAACCATCACTAACAAGAGGCGTCGGGTGTTGAGGAGGATGGTACAATAGTTCTGGATACACAACTTCCCCGCTTGGATTCGTCGCCTTCTGCTCTGCATCTGCATTATCTTGCCGTAGTAATGCAAACTCGAGCATCTCTATCACTTCCTGCATGTTAGGCCGATCAATTCCCCTATCGCGCACACATTTTTCAGCAATCTCAACGAATTTATCAAAGCACTCCGGGGCTATCTTTCCATCCAAAGCTGGATCAACTATTTCATGGATTGTTTCATTTTCTATGCACTTTTTTGCCCACAGGACCAGGCTTCTCTTTTCTTCTTCTAAATTATTATTGACAGGCTTCCGACCACTTAACACTTCCAGTAAGACCACTCCAAACGAGTACACATCTGATTTCTCCGTCAGTTGGCCTCGCGTTGCATATTCAGGATCTAGATATCCGAAGGTACCAACTACCTTTGTAGTGATAGGGTTGCTATCCAAACGTAATCTGCATAATCCAAAATCAGAAACTTTGGCAATCCAATTTTCGTCTAACAGGATATTTGTTGTCTTCACATCACGATGAATGACCGTCTGTTCCGCACCAGTGTGCAGGTAATTCAGTCCACGAGCCGCACCAATACATATCCCCAATCTTTGTTTCCAACTGAGTGGATCATTTCCTGCACTGTAGAGATGCTCTTGAAGAGTTCCGTTGGTCATATAGTCATATACTAGGATCATTTCATGGCCTTGATAACAGTATCCGATCAGCGAAACAAGATGGACGTGGCGAAGATGGGACAGCATCTTGATTTCTGTCTCGAATTGGCGATGACCCTGTCTTGACTCTGGACTCAATCGTTTAATGGCAACGATCTTTTCTCCACCATCAATCACTCCTTTGAAAACTTTGCCAAACCCTCCTTTTCCGATAACCATCTCGTCGTCAAAATTGTTAGTTGCTTCTCTTATCTCGGAAAGTGAAAAGTAGCGGCATAATTCTTTTGGCAGAGTTTCGGATCTTGACGACTTGGCATTGTAGAAGCTATAAGACCAACAAAATAATGATTCACGATGAGAATCCCAGTGCTTCCGCTTTCTGTGGTGTCCTCTATGAACAATCCAGCAATAATACAATGAAATTGCTATTAACAGACCCGGCGCGGAAGTAACAATCGCAATGAGAAGTGCTTTCTTGTTGTTAGACTTATTTTTACTTGATAAAGGTGGAAGTTGACTCAGTGATGCTGGTGGTGGAGACGGAGAAGTGCCTGGATTCTCTCCAGCATCAAGCACATAGCGAGAGTTGCTCAACTTGAAAACCTCCAGCCCATTCAAGATAACATCATCATAGACACTGGATTCATTTGGTTTTAAAGATATGAGAAGCTCATAAGGGTCTTTATTTGCTTTTTCTGCACCTGTCACTATGTAATCTTTGTAGATTGGGGTCATTTGACCACCGCTTGATTGTAGGATGTCAAAAGCTGCATCAACTTTCTCGTTATTCATAGAGATGACGATTAATCGGTCTCCAGGTTTTGTCACCCGAGAATCAATTTCACAAAAGTGAAGCCTGACCAAGAACTTGAATCCCCGATCTAGTATTAGTTGCCACGTCAAGTTGTGCTTTAAGTTGTCTAACTTATTTTGTCCGATTGACCGGGCTACACGGTACACAATTTCTGGTGTAGTGTATGCCTGTACCTTGGAATAATGAAGGGAATCATTTAGTCGAAGCAGGGGGCGACCATAGAAAGGGGTATCAACGGGATAGACATAAATTACGTCGCTTTCCCATTCTCGATACATGCCAGTATCTTCAGTAGGAGAAAGGAAATTGCCACCAATATTAACTCTACAATGCATCTCAAGCGCAGTGTCATTCTGAATGTAAAACTTTTCATTTTCACCGACTACAGCGATGCCTGAACCATTTGGCATGGTGTAGTAAAGGTATGTTGGCATCGACACGATCTCTATGGCGTTGATGTAAGCATATGTGTCATTTGCATCTCCCAAGAATGGCGAGAATGTTATGTTCAACTGTTGGTTCCCTGTGACCAATACGGTATATTCATTAGTGAATGTATCTGTTGCCCAATCTTCAGCATAGAGAAGGGCACTGAAGTTCCTGAGCAAAGTGTAAGGCCCTGCTGTTACATCAAGGAAGCCTTTTGTTTCTGTGAAATTCTTGTTGGAGCCTCGGTACGTTGTAGGAAAGAAGTATAAACGAACAAATTTCGGACCAGCAGTGAGGTGAAAGTTGTAGGTGAATTGGGATTGAGAGATGCGAGCGTTTTTGTAAGGAAAAATAGACGTAGATGCGATGGGCTGGGCAGGGGCAGTGGCAGCTATTGATTTGTTAACAGAGGAATGCTCTAGAGGACTATATTTGGAGTTCATGTCTCCAATCCACTGTCGCTTATCGTTTGTTGTGTCTCCTGAGGAGCCACAGCTGAGAAATATGTGGTCAGTTGGTGTATAAAGATATCCTGAAACAAGAAGTTGGTTTTCATGAATCAGGAAAATACCAAAATACAACAGGAAAGTGAAACTGGAAACTGAAAGAATATCCATGGAGGCAGCTAGCAAGAGTAGAAGATGAAGGGATTAAAGCAACTGCGAGTGAACTGAACAGAAAGAAGCAAGTGAAGGTTTATTATTGAGGGCAGTAATTGGAACCGTCTTTCGACATAAGACTTCAGCGGAAGACCTCGTGCTACACTTTTAGACCTGAGAAAAATCACGAGTTACGTTCCCACCTACCAATATTGTGATATTGATATGGCGTCTGAGTGGGCCTCGATCGATCTTTTCCGTTACTTCAGTCCTTTAAGCTCAAGTCATGTCAAAGTAAACATAATTATGTTTTTATACAATTGATAATAAAATCATAATTTACTACAACAAAATATAGAATTTTTAAACATAAAAGATAAACTTTTTAGACGCATTTTTACGTCTTAAAAATAATTTTAGACGCTTTATAAAGCGTAAAAAAATAGGTATTACAAAAATTATTTCCGACAATTTTTTTAGACATATAGATGCGTTGAAAAAATATAAATTTTTTACGCATCTAAGCGTAGAAAAAATACAAATTTTTTACACATCAAAGTGTCGAAAATCTAAGCGTCGAAAATCTAAGCATCGAAAATCTATTTACATATGATGCGTCGAAAAAATAAATTTACGACGGTTTTTTTAGACACATAAATACTATTTTAGACGCTTTGTGTAAATTTTTAGATGCTTTTTTTGTGAATATATTTTACTTTTAGACAGCTTTTTACATCTAAAAAAACTGTCTTACTTTCTGTATTTTTTAATATCAGTCACAATTTACATTCAGATCAGATCCAGTTAGAGAAGCCGCAAATGTACCAATTAAAATTATACTGGTTGGCTGAGATAGGTAGAATAGTCGAATAAGACAACTCAAGAATTGCATTATGAATCAGACAACTCAAGAAGTTTTATTACAAATTTTATTAATTTTTGTTCTCTCCTGTTAACGTCAAGATACAGTCAAATATATCCCAATAAAAATCAAATGCTTATATCCACTAAAGAAGTATCAACTAGAATGTCTGACTCAGGGGACTGTTCTGCTCTTCTTCACTTGCACTGTAATTAAACAATAAAAGTTATCAAAAGATAATCATAAAATCAAAGCGTTGTTAAACGTTTTGCAATAAATGATTGACTTTGATAACTTTTTAAATAAAGTACGTTATTAAACATGAAAATAGTATTGAAGAATTTTTTTTTACTGTTTTGGGCCGAAAATCAGAAGTCCAAAGAAAAGCCTATGGTTCGAAGTCCAAAAGGAGACCATTGATCTTGGCCCATCAAATTCCAGTGTCCAGCAAAGAAGGAAGTAATAGAAGTTGAGTTGGAGTGAGAGTCTAGAAGTCCAAGATAATGAAGAGATAAGGATAAAGTTTTATCTAAATTTTATCTCTATCTAAGTAGGATAAAGTTTTATCCAAATCTTATCTCTATCCGACAAGATAAAGTTTTATCCAAATCTTATCCAAATCTGGTAGGATAAAATTTTATCAAGATTACAAGTTTAATTGCAGTGGGACACTCAATTCGAAGTCTAGACACTAGCCTTGGCCCATTAGAATTCGGTGTCCAATAGAAGAAGATGCAGTAGAGTTTAATTTGAAGTAGAAGACCGAGAGTCCAAATTTAAAGAAAGGATAAGAGGATAAGGTGATGGACACCAGCCAACCAAATCTTCATCGGATAAGATGAGGATTATTTGAACTTTATCTTTATCTAGTGGGATTAGCTTTATCAAGATTACAAATTTGAATTAAGATACTCAGCATCAGTGGCTATAAATAGGAGCTTTGAAGAAGAAAGAAGGACCCCACACTCTTGACAAATCAAAGCTTGGCACTCCAGCAAATTTCACACCTTTTATATTATTTCTTTATTGTTCAGCAAATCCCTTTATTTTTCCAGCCTAGTCTTTTCTTTCCAATTGTCTTTAACCTTCCTTTCAAATTTTAGTCATTGCGTTTTGCTAATTTGTTTATCAATGAAGCAAAGTTTTTTCTGTTAGTTTTTGTCCCTTTCTAGCAATATACAGTCGTTTAATTTTAGTCAGATTACGAGGCGCTATCTTTTCCCCATTTTTCTTTAGTTTGGAAAAACTTAAATTTCTTGGCACATTCGCAAATTACAACAAAGGGCTACGTGTTGTCCTTTAGCCAAATAAAGGCCAAACAATTTCTATTACATATATATATATATTTATGATACTATAATCTGCATCTACCAGGGCAGCATTTATCAAGTTGAGGATTGGTCATGATTAGTTGGCATAACCTTGAAAAATTACTCAAAACAAACAAATTATATGTTAAACGAAGTATACGTAATGTATCAACAGCAATGCTAATGCTATGTCGTTGCCCAAACATTCTTTACCTGTCACTATTGTAGTAACTTAAAGCATTCGTACTTGAGCCACAAAAGTAGTACTAGTACCCGTTCCTGAAACTTTGTGATAAAAAAGGGTAATAGGAGTCACTGCCCAGTCTGTTAAAAATTAATCACAATGAAATGTAGAGTTTTATTGAAGGTAATCTGTCTCCACATAGGTAGTCGTTCTGGACGGGGCCAGTCAAATGTGATCAGAGCACATGAACACATTTATTATCTATTCAATTTTTTGTTACTAGAGTTGATAAAATCTTCGCACTACTATGCTTTATACACTTGCAGCTGTGAGTGTTAACTACTAAAGCTGGCAAGCCTTTAGGTTAGAAAGAAGTTGGGTGCGATTCTTGGTGCCCCCAAGTTACAAGTGTTTTCAGCATTCCCATCAACCGCAATTCGAAATAAACATGCTTCCCGGTTAGTCCAGATAAGATGACCAATCAACTTGAACTTTAAATTGTATTAACTACATATTTAGAGAGCAAATGCATCAAAGATGAGCTACCAATGCCATCTATGTAGGCATGATTCGTGCAAACTATCCCTTAAATTGAGTTATAAATTCAATTGAACAGTATGAAACTTAAAATGATCGATTATACAAACCCATAAAGCCCAGAACCTTAACATACCACCAGAGGACTAAACTTGAAAGGAGCAGAATCCCACACAGTTCTCCTTCAACTCAGCCACAACATTCTCTTCCCAGCAATCAGCGGCCTCCAATCCTGTAAAACATAATAAGAAACTATAACTACAATTACCAATGTCGAATAACCTCGTAATCGCATGTTTGCAGTACCAGCAGAAAGAGGAGTTTCTCTATGTGTCCCTTTATCACCAGTAAAAAGGGTGTAGATTGCTTACAATTCATCACTCTTCATTACTGCCTAGTCCTTAATCACATGCTAAAAGTCTGAATGATACAGGCAAACCAAGCTTGAATGGGTAATGGGTGTATGGCATAGTGGGCATTCAGGCTTCTCATTGCACCATTCGGTGATGCAATTCCTACACAGTGCAAATACTAGTTATGTATATGTATATTGAAGTATTGTGAGAATTGTGATAAACCAAACAATACTCACAAATGGATATGTGAAAATCCTAAAGACGGGCTTTCGCGAAACCAAACAATACTCACCGAACTCAATATTTGCTTCTGGTTAACAGTTAAAGCTCCAAATCTCAGATAGCCAAAGTATAATTAATAGGTCCATCTATAAATATCAACAAACAGGTACACATGATCCGAAACCAGGTAAACGTAGTTGAATTTTCACATATCCACAAAAAGTTACTACTATACAGTGAAACTTTCAACTAATATTCATTGATTAAACTAGGGAAGGAAAAAGTAGGAGCAAAGACCGCTACACTACCCCAAGAGAAATGAATGGTTAATACGCAAAAACAGAAGAGCAGATTTTGGAAAGAGAAGAGCTAAACCAGATCTAGGAAGTGATTGCCACAATTCAAGTAATTTTAATAACTAATTACTTAAAACCGAGACAACACCAATTAAACAAACAAGCAAGCAAGCAAAAAGATCTGTAAACCCTAAATCAAAAATCGTAAAAGAATGGCTTAAATCAGTTTAAAAATACTTCAGTACCTAATTTCTGGTTCAATGAGAAAGAGTTGAGGCAAATGAAAGTTGGTAGTGATTTAGGGAGGTCTCAGTCATTAGAGAAATCTTTGATCTCTATGCTGCGTACGTTCTCGTCTTCTTTTCCTTTGACAGTGATTGAGAAAATGACACACAGTGCCGTTCTCGTCTTCTCTTCCTTTGTCAACAGAGGAGTATTTTAGACGCGTGAATGTTATGTCAGATCTCGATAGACCAATAATTATCACCACGCTAACTTTGATGGCAGGGTGTACCATAGCCACGGGATCTCTGTCAGACATGTCAATGTTATGTCAGATCTCTCCGAATCAATAATTATCACCCTGCCAACCCTGATGGTGGGGTGTGCCATATTCATGGGATCAAACCAATAATTATCACCCCACTAACTTTGATGGTGGGCTGAACAGCTATATAATAAGGATTTGAACGATACATCTCGACTGCTCAAATCTTCAATTTATTTTCAATTATTCAATTCCACACAATGACCTCTTCTTCACAAAGACCACTTCGACTTTGCTTTTATTGGGGGGGGGGGGGATATGCTTTGATCCTCAAGGTTTTGTGTTCTACAATCCCCAACAACCACAAACAACCCTAGCAGTTAGGCGAAAGATCTATTTCATTGAGTTGATGGCCAAAATATGTAAGTTGATGCAGCTCGACCAGAATGCATACACGCTAAAATTAAGTATGCGCAATCCACAAACTGGTTGGGCTACGCAACTGATGGACGATGATGATCTACAAATCATTTTTGACTTTGCATAGCAGATGCCAAAGTTTAAAGTAGAAATTTATATCGAGACGCAGGAATTTCATTTTCAACATACTGAGGCGACTACATCTAAAATCGAATGCCACAATCCATATGATCATCAGTTTTCAGATTTTGAACCCATGCCAACATATCAACAACATGAAAGAGATGATGAAAATGTTGATGACTCTGATATTGCCGATAGTGATTACAATCCAAATTCGGAAGACTAAGAGTCAGAGTCTACTATGACTCAGATCATGATTTAAAAGATTGTTCAGAACATGATCAGGCAGAGACCTGCTATCAATCTGTCCATGTAGATGCCGAATGGCAACAAATTTGTCCTCCGACAGCATTTGAATGGCCAAATGCTCTAACATATGATGCTACATCACGAGGGTATTATGGCCATCACATGAGTGTTTGGAATGAAAGTGACCTGAACATTACTGAGGGATTGATATTTCCTACAAAACAACTCTTGCATAAGGCTCTTAGATTGTTGCACATACATCACAATAGAGAAATGAAGGTATGAGAGAGTAAAGAGAAAAGTTGGGTAGCAATATACAATGCCAAGCCACCATGTGATTGGCAGATTAAGGGCTGCAAGCAAAGCACATATAAGATGTGGGAGATCAGACGCATGGGCGACTGCTATACTTGTATTCGTACTACTATGGATAATGATAATAGACATTTGAAAAGTCAAATTGTCTCTGAACATTTAATCGAGCACATACGTAATGGACCTCTTTTCCCAATTAAAGAGGTTCGGACATTGATCAAGAATAAATTTGATATTGA
>JAOSBN010114229.1:0-40072 GCA_027563595.1 Erythroxylum suave
GGTAGACGGGGCAAGTTGGGCTTTGGGTAGGAGACCGGCGGAGGTGGGACTGAGGAACTCGGATTCGAAGCTATAGCCTGTTGTTCTTTATCGTTAGGCTTCGCAGCAAGAGTAGCTAAGCGAGTGCAGAGATCTGCTTGGCTAAACACGTGGTCATGTATGTACAGAAGACGGAAGTCGACTGGGTGGTCGCATCATCGTTCAAGCGAGTGGTATGAATTCAAAAATTCTTGTTACATCCTGAATCGAAGATCACAAGTCTCCGCGCAGGGCATTCAAAGCCATCTACACTGCATGTAAGAAAGTCATCTTTTGGCATCAACAGATCATATTTCCATAACCTAACCCATCAACGCCAGCTCGTATTCACGTGACCAACAACAACATCACTTATGTGCTACCAACACCAAGAGCCTTGGTGATCTTGATGAAGTCGGGAGTTCCCCAACCACTGGCAGCATCCCAACCCTTCGCGGCGGTGAAACCAGTAGTGTTACAACCATAGCTCGAGCCGCTAACGACATCGTTGAACGCCTTGGCACCGAGACTGGCATACAGCAACGGGTTCAAGAATCCCAACGCAGGCTTACCCGCAGCGATGAGAGCGTCGTTGACCAGCGCGAACACGGACGACATGGTGGGAGCGGAGCAAGAAGTTCCATCAACCGTGGCAGGGACACCGTTGTAGGTGATGACGTAGCGGAAGCCCTGGGCGGCGAGATCGGGGTAGGCGCGGCCATTCTTATTGTAGAGACCGTTGAACTTGCCGTTCAGGCTGGCGATGTAGGAGGTGACGACGGCGCTCTGATACGAGGGGCGGGGGAAGTAGTTGGAAAAGCCGGCGCCGCTGGCGTAGCCGTTGGAGGTGTCGTAGGCGACGATCTCGGGGAAGTCGCGGGTGCCTCCGACGGCGGTGATGTAGGGACACGAGGCTGGGAAGGCGGGGAGGAACTCTGGGGTTTTCTTGCCGTCGTTTGAGACGCAGGTTCCGTTGGCGCCGACGCCGGAGTCGCCGGAGCTGAAGAAGAGGGTGTGGCCCTTTGCACCGAGGGCGGCGAAGCCTTGACATACACTGGTTGCGTATGAGCGGGGGACGGTTTGCTCGTCGTCACCGTATGAGGTGGAGATGGTTTGGGGGATGAAGGCTTGCTTGTTGACGTTATCGAGCCATGTCAGGTATGGCTCGTTGGTGTCGGTTGGAGTGTTCAAGTCTGGGACAAATGGTGGGGATCCTCCGGTTGAGTACGATGTGACGTTCATTGGGTAGACCTGTGCGAGAATGGTCTCGACGTCAAGATCGGCCTCGACACCAGCGTTGGTACCGTTGTCGACTGGACCACCTGCGAATGAGATTTCCTTGAAGTTTCGAGCGCTTGCGACAGCTTCCGGACGTTGTGTGGTCAAGAAGACAGTAGCGTCGTTGTGGCTAGGAACTTGACCCAAGTAGTTGGTGAAAGCAATTTGGTTCTTCAGTGGCTGCTTGACCTTGTATTGGATGGTGTTGTATAAGTTGCGGAGACAAGTTGGGGTCACAGCTGTGAAAATGCAGCCAGTAGTTGAGTCGGCTGCGTCAGTGTGTACTGACTGCTCTGCCGCTTCTGGCACTTTCTTGAATGTTGGTAGATTTGGTGCGGCACGAAGGAAAGCCGTGGTTGGTTGAATGGTGCTGATATGCTCGTGAAGGTGCTGTGGCAGACTCCACTCCGTTGTTCGTACGAGACTGCTACCGTCTTCGTGCTCATAGACGGAGTAAGAGGTGTCGAGCATCTCCTCGATCTTGGACACCGGCAATCTGATGGTGATCCATTGGTTAGCAGTCGAGGTGTACTCGCGGTCTTCGACCTTAATGCCGTGGTCCATGAGCCACTCATTGACCAAGTCTGAAGTGTCCTGGGTAGGCTTCACGAGTTCTTCGACCTCGGCATGCGACAGATGCTGGCCATATCGGCCGTGACTAGGGTCAGATACTGTCACAAGTTAGTTGCCCGAACAAAATTAGATTCAAGTGCACATCTCACCTTCGTAGAGATGCTTCTCCAATTCATGAAATCTCTTGTTTGCCAAACCGATCTTCAAGTTGATCATGTGGTCTGATGATGGGATACCGACTTTGGCGAACTTGCTTGGGACAAAGTGGGTTTCCTTGACAGCCATAGGCGTTCGGGCTTTGACTTGAGCGGCCAGCACACCCTGTGCCACAGCCAGGGCTGCTACGGAAGTAGCGAAGAAATGCATTCTAATGAGTGACAGCGGTAGCGAATGAGTGAGCTACGCGAACTGATGAACGAGTGTTGGATGTGAGAGATGAATCGTGATAGCCGTCGGACTGGCGAGTTTGTTCATATATCTATGGACTCACCTCGCCACCCGAACAGACAACAATGAGTGTCAAGCTTCTCGATACGCTGAGCATATTGACAAGGAGCGTTGCATGAGTGTGGATGTCGGAGAGAGCGTCAACGATGTCGTAGGTGGGGCAATCGAAGACATCATGATAGTGCGAAGCAGTGGATCAGAGGCAACGATGTGCAGCGCTACGGGAACAATGTGAAAGACATTCGAGGCTTATTGAAATTGAATCTCGCATTGTGCTTTCCAACTGTTAGGATAAAATGGCATTGTGAAAAGGGTGTACGTCGGATAGAATGTAACCAGACCCGACAGATTGCATTCGATTAGACTCCTGATCCAAGGCTTTGCTTGGCCCCTCAAGCTTTGATTAGTCCGTCTATCTTCAGCCAATATGATCCCATAGAGGACGAATAGGGTAACATCGTCAAGGAAGATGGCGCGAGACGGTCACAGATTGGCCGTACGACAATTGGCTACATGGTCCGTTTCATTGCGAAATTGATTCTGTTCTATAACGTTTGGTTCGTTGTAACGTTAATCAGATCTGCCACCGACCTTGCGACCAGTGTTTCCATCCATGCGCGTAAACAGACGAAGACCCGCAGATCATGGCGCATTAGCGGTCTCGATATCATCATTGTCCAGCGACTGGCAGAGCAAATGCATTTCATTAGACATGGGTCTGAGCTGTCCTGAATCGCACGGATCCCATGTCTCGGGTGACCGGCCAAAGCCGATATCTCTACAAACATGAGGATACTGTTGTCTGAAGACGTGCTCATTGAAATTGCTGAGGCTGTCATGGATCTCTGGCAAAGCTGCAAAGAGCCAGCCTCAATATCATCCTGTGATGTTCATGCGCATCGCTTTTGGCCGACATATGCTGCAGCCGAAATGCGCTGACAACAGTGACAGAAACATGATCACCACAGACAGACCACTGGATCAACAAAGTCGAACGGCTTTGCTGTGTCATCTGATGAAGGCTAGACAATAACTTGTTCTGGGTACGATACAGAGGGAAAATGATTGAAGAAGCGCCGCGTCCACCACCGAGATCTACAGCTAGGCATGCAGCTGCAGCCCGTGCGCCTAATAAGTGCCGTTAGGGCTGGGGCCACTGCCTACGCCTAAGTCGCCCCGGCGTACGGTACTCTTACCCGAGACACGACAGACAAGTTTGCAGACGGCCTTCCCAGATTACAGGTTGCAGAACACAGGGTCGCTTTCCGGTCGATGATTTGCACTTCACATCACCTTCTCGTCTATCGCAGATCAGAATTAGAGGACCGCTTGTGACGAGCCCTCTATGAAGGGCACTTAGTCAAGCTGAGGTGGTGGGCTGTATCTTTATTCGATATGCACACCTGCTACTATAAGTGGGAGCAACTACACTTTCAACATGTCGAACGATAGATGTGCGCACTTTTATCCCGGTGGCTGGAGCGGCTTGAGTCATGGCTTACATCGCCTAGAATCTCGATCGAGATACTAATTCTAGGTCCCTCTCCTGGTCATAGTCTAGGTGCTATCGAGTTATGTTTCGGGTGGTGACGTATTCGCCACCTGAGAAATGCGCCGGGCTATTGTCGAGTGTGACAATTTAATCGCCCAACACCAGGGACTTGGAAAGGAACTCGATGACTTCAGTCACTCCAGTACAACAACCTTGACCACCCCAAATCCGAACACCATACCCCGTCGAACACACAACTCCATCCAAACCAGAAATTTACTTGTTCTCCCACATTTTCGTCCCACCAAGAATGCATTGGCAGTGTATGCTCCGTCTAGGTATAGGATTCAGTCTGCCCATCGGAGCACTACTGCTCACGCCCACCTCCGAAAGAGTTGGACAAGGCACGACTGACTCACCACACAAGTCCAGGGGCGTTGGTGATCAAGACCACAAGCATCCCTCCCCACCCGACCCAGACTCTCTCCTCCCAAATGAGGCACGAAACCGAGCGTGATAGCTGGTGGCGACAGCGTCTCTCGCACGACAAGAATGGAACGCAACAATGGCATTGAAATCTGGTGCCTGCGAAGACTTGGATCGTATTGCTAGTACAACTTCCATGCTTTTATTCGTGACGTCATGTTTGATCAGTCTATTATGCACTCCCAGAGATGTCAGACACATGCATGCGTATATCCATATGTGTTCAGCCCTAGGAATTCACAAGCCTAGAAGATCCTAATCAATCAGAGAGGTCTGCGACATCCGAATGTCGAGTGGTGATCCTTGGTGGCCGACCCCGCTTTTCACTGCCGTAGGTCCGGCATATTTCACGCGCATAGGTCAAGATGTAGGCGAAGCACTTATCGGATGAGAGCCGTCACGACTTCAATAGTCTACCGGAAGGAAGACGACTTCGTGGGGCGCTCACAGACACAGTAACACTCAGGAAACACAATGTCCGCCCCCACTGTCGAGATCGACCCGGAAGCCGGGCACCAAGCTCCATCTACAGCATCCAACAACACCAACAACACCTTCGACGAACGCAAAGTCAGCTGCATCTACTTCGGTTACGGCTCCAACCTTTCACCACGCACGATGAAGCAGCGGTGCCCGGACTCCCTCTTCGTCGGACTAGCCCGACTACCTGGATGGAAATGGATCATCAACGAGACCGGATACGCCAACATCATCTCCGGAACCGACGAAGACGAAGTGTACGGCTCGTTGTGTTTCCTGAGCGGGCGCGACGAGGCCGCGTTGGACGAGAGTGAAGGCGTCCCGTGGTTGTACGCGAAGAAGATGCTGAAAGTGCAGCGACTCATCCAGGCTGGGTCGGAGGTGAAGACCCAGGAGGTCGAGGCCCTTTCGTACGTTGATGTCCAACGGATTACGGAAGGGAAGATCGAGAAAGAGTACGTCGTCTGGGTCACCAAGGCGATTGAGGATGCAGTCAGGTGTGGTATGCCCATAAGTTACGCAGACAAGTATCTAAAGAAGTATCTTCCCGAGAGTTCTGAGCCGTTGCAGGAGATTGTGATGGTGAGGACGACGAGGTTTGGTGAGAAGGACGCGTCGATGGTACCCAGGGGATTCGCGAGTTGGTCTAGAGGGTGATCATTAACACTTGGCCTGTTGCTCTGTCTGCCTAACGATGTAGAGACAGTGTATGCAGAGCAAGGAATGTAGAGAACTCATTGAAGGTTTGTTTTCTTAGTCCTTTCTCGCTACTGCGCCTCCCACACGTTCCCCGGCGATGGTCCTTGATCTGAAAAGACCACGAGGATACCGCATAGAACAGTATCTGACAGAGATGAAATGTTGTAGTGTATGAGACGATGCTACATAACAGATAGTGCTCAAGGAGCCAATCTCTGTCTCCCAGCACGCAATCGACTGCGAAAGATCTCGCAACACATCTCGAGGCTTTGGGATCTTCATTATAGCAGCAAGATACACATGTCCCCTGGCAATCACAATCAGGAACTCTCATGTTAGTCCTCGAGCAGACCACACCAACGTCGAGAGTGCACCAGAGCTCAGGAATCATGATGCAATACCCCTATGTTGCTGTAGGTGATCATGACGTCTCCATTGGAAGACGCAAATGCTGCGCAGGTTCATTGACAGATACTCGAAATCCGAAACACAAGAAGGTTGGCTGGTCGCCGACGGCGGGGAAGTCGTCCACGGAAGCGTATCTGGGCACAGAGAACCCCCTTGATCTGTCACAAGAGCACGATAGATCATGGACGCCAGTAATGTGAGCTTGCACTTTGTTCGATCAAAGTACGAGTTTCCTCAGAGTTTGACTAAATAAGCGTGAAGCTTCGCTCGAGCCAGAGTAATATGACACACGATTTGGAAAACATAGTCTTGGAGCCGAGACTCCGTACCAGAAAGCCATCAACACGACTGCTATCTCGTGCAAATACCAAACACTCAAATTCTGATTCAGCCCTGGCGAGCGACATTCTTGTAAGCAAGGTTGCCGCATAGCCGGGTTATGGGGGAACGCGGCAGGAACGGGTACCTGAGTCAATCGGGTTGTAAACTATTGCAACTAGTTAGCCATTGACAGTTTTGATAGGTGATATGCCGAAAGTTCCGACGCAATGGCCAGCGTACTTTGTACTATGACATAACGAAAGCACAACAAGTGGTCGGTGCGCATGTGGAGCTAGTGGCCCTGCCCAGGTATCAAAGTCCAACGAGGGTGTAGCAGCGTATCGGTGTAACAGCCGAGACAGCTTTAGCAATACGTCTTTAATGTTGCCAATCGATGTGATCAAAAGAAAGATCTTGGCTAACCTCAACAAGGACGTCTGTCATGATTGCCCTAGCGAGATGCGTTGACTCTTGAACAAACCATGGCCGGTAAGTGCTGTACATCGAGTCACAAGACGGAGCACCATCGGATGACACAAGGATCGTGTGTATAGCTCGAGCAGTCGTCTAGAATCTCGATCTTTGTAAACGTTAGCCTCACCAGGAGCACTGAATCCTCAGTTGCCAGCCGTACTGCCGAATGATATTGAGCTTTGGTTGGAAGGCGACATGGATGGATTCCATGACTCTATGCCATGATTAGGCGACTAGAATCTTGAGGCTGAGGAACCTTGAGCCATTTCTACAAGTTTGTAAAGATGTATATGTATTGTAGAGGCGTAATTCAAAATGTGAACTGTAGACGTAAAAAGATTAAGCAATGTTTTCGAGTACGCTAGCTCGTGATCTGTCGGCCGTGACGAAATTGCGGTCTCTTAATCGTCAGTTGCAATGGCACATCGTGCACCGTCGGCGCTGGTGAGACCACTTGGAGCTGTGCCAATATTTACAGGAGTTCCTCCAAGTATGACACGCGTGGTCTGTCCGCTAGTGGCAGCAGTTCCCCAGATTGTTCCGTTGTTACTTCCCCAGTTGGCAATGATGCTATTCGGCGCTGAGATGCTGTCGTACTCCTGGTACACTGACCAGGTATGTGCAGACTGACCCCATCTCAACACAACCAGGTTTGGCGATGAATCGGTCGATGTGGCAAGCGACCACATGTACGATCCTTGTCCAGGGAGATAGACCCAATCCAAGACTGAATAGCCACTCAGCGTGGATGTACCGCTGGCAACAATTGTGCCATAGGTTGAAGATCCAGGGGCGAGATCGACTTGACGCCATACTGTGCCTCCGCTACCAGTAAACCAGAACTGTCCATTTGTATCAATATCTCCCGCTGTTCCGGGGCTTGTGGTTGACGATGTGAATTGGAGTATCTCTGTTGTAGCCCCAGTGGAGCTGATGCGTACAACTGCGTAAGTGCTTGACGATATTGTACCGATGCCGTACAGGAAGTTATCCAATACGTTGAAGCCCATACCATTGACGTTAGTATACTTGCCTGCTCCCACGTTATTGTTGAGGGCAAAGAATGTACTTGTCCGCAGATTGATGTTGTACAGACGAGGTACATTACTCGTGGTTGCTATCAGATATGCCGTGGCATTGCATGTAAGTGAGCCTGATGCCGACGGTATTGCTGATGAGCTGGTGGTGGATGTGCTGGATGAGCTGGTGGTGGATGAGCTGGTGGTGGATGAGCTGGTGGTGGATGAGCTGGTGGTGGATGAGCTGGTGGTGGATGAGCTGGTACAGCTGTTCACAGTGGACGTGGAGGTATATGTAGTGTAGACTGTTTCGGTCACTTGGCTTGTCAAAGTCGACGCACTCTGTGTGGTATCGAAACTTGCTAGGGTCGCCGAAGTTACAGTGCTGGTGACGATGGTGGTGGAGAATTCTGTTGGCGTGACAGTAACAATAGTCGGAACCTGCCTGAGTCAGTCTTGATCAGATACGAAAGGACTCGGGACAACTCACTGTACTGGACACAGTGACTATTGAAGAGCTGGTGTAGTCTTCTGTAATACTGATCGTGGTTCCTGTCGTCGCGGGACAATTACATGATGATGTACTTGCTAACGTGGTTGTCTTCGGTATCGGTCTGCAGACACACGTAGCGCCTCTTGAGCTGATGGTGGTAGTGAGAATAGAGGGACTGTCAATCGCACTTGAAGTCGTGGTCGATGTGTCTTGTCTTTTGACCTTACGCAGACTTGCTGTTACACATGTTGTCTGTGTTACGACGGTGGTGCTGTGAACCTGTCAGTCATGGCTACATGAACCCTGATAGTACTAACATTGTACTTGTTGTGGTGCTTGTCGATGTAATGGTCTGCGTATCTCCAGGGTAGGTATTGGTAACGGTGTCTGTGGTTGTTGTAAAGGTATCAGTGGCAAAGGCTGTTACCACTTCCGTCGATGTTGTGTCGCCAGTGCTGAATACGGTACCGCTCTGCGTGGTGACCGTAGTAGAATAGGTGACTACAGTGTACTGCGACACTGTTGTCGTGGAGGGACCATTTGCAGGACAAGTGCACTCGCTTGATGTAGTTTGAGCTTGCCGTCGCCGTATACCAGGCATTGCCATGGAGACATTTGCCAACAACAAGCACCATTGTGCAAAGCCACTAGCCTTCATGTTAAGGAGACTATAGTGACGAAAAAACGTGGTCGATTTCCTGACTGGCAAAGCTCTGGGACCTTCAGCAGGTTTATATTTGCAGTGCACCGACGAATCTTCATGGAAACCAACTCCATTCGCAACTCGGCCAATGCTATTGAGCGTCAGGAGACAGGTTCATAGCGCCTTTGCAGAGCAAAGCTGACTTCGTAGCCTGCACTGATACCTACATCATGACTCAACACGCGAAGGCATGTGACAACACCTCGGCGAGAGCATCGGTACAATGAGGAGTATCGGGTATCGTTAGCGATCTGCGACAGAGATCTGGAGTAGCCTCGTTCCAGATCAGGATCTGTCAACCGTAGTGGGATCTTTCCAGCTGACGAACAAGCACACCAGAAAGCAAGCACCGGGGACTGACGTTTACCTGAAGGGTGATGAAACACCAATATGACAAGGAGCATACGTAGGTGTCTTGAGACAGTGTCTTGGTGCTTGTGCGCATTGCTTCCGTGCTCAAGATCCACCAAAAGCTAAAATGGCAGGGGTGTTCATCTACCATGGGCCCGTGCGCCTTGTCTGCAATCGCAACCATGTCTTTCTGTCATCTGAAGATTGACAAACTTTCGTCGTAGCGATCTACGAAGTATCCGATATTGAAGCATAAGTGGCGTTGATACCTCGTCCTTGACATGTTTGAAGGCTTACGCTTGACATCTCGGCTCTCGGCGTCAGATTTTATATGCTCGATGAAAAGTAAACATGAAATTCGAATCCAGCAAGCGACAAACTCTGGTCGAACACTCCTCAGCCACGTCAAATTGGGATTGCGCGCTCGAGAAGGTGAAGCCTCGATACACAATCTGGCCCGTCTCTGTCAGCTGCAGAGCATTCTTCTTGCGAGGCGCGCTCTTCCTGTTATGGCAATGAGACCATTCACTCACTTTCCTTGCAAGGTGGGAGACTTCAAGACTTCGAGGCTGCTTTGTCTTCAAGAGTGGTGAGTCTATGCGGCAGCTTCTGGGGGGATGTGACCGTAGAATCACACTTCGTCTCCCATTTCCTGAGCAAAACGCAGTCTCCAGAACCAGTCTTGTCAGTTCATGTATATCAACTTTGATTCTTACTTGCAAACGACATAACCTTGAGCCGGTAGATCTAACATCCCGCCAATTCGAGCGTGCTCAAGACCCTAGTACGTTTTTCCGGCACTCGACATATTTCAATGAGCGGAAAGTGTTTTTTGGTAGCATACAAAGCTGCCAAAATTTTCGCTTGGAGTAAATATATCGGCTGCGCCAGAATTTTGCTGCTTTTAACCAACGACCGGAACAGATGCCGTTAATAGTTTGACGATTCCACGAATTATTTTGTCGTCGTACTGTGGTATCTCCATACCGAGGCTTTACCATCACCGCTACAAAAGATCAGGCTTCAATAAAGTGTTGTCTCAAGTGTAGATTGACCTACCTTATCCTTACTCACGTGAAGGCCTTTTTTGCAGGAGTATCGTTTGCCTGATCTCGTTTCAATAGACTGTCAATTTTGGTAAGTAATTCTGGAATTCGGAACGGTTTGGAAACGACGTCGTCCTAGCAGATGAAACATATTAGCGAACGTAACGACTTTTGTAAATTAAGCTAAGAAAATGAATCGATACAGCAGTATTGAAACAAGGAGAGACGGGTGAGGATGCAACAACTTACCATGCCAGCAGACTTTGCAGCGAGGACTTGCTCGAGTCGTACATTTGCGGTCACAGCAATGACCGGCACATGTTGCCGGATAATACCTTGTGCTTCCATTTCACGTATACGGCGGACGCAAGTCAATCCATCCATGACAGGCATCTCAAGGTCCATGAGAACGATGGAAAGATCTCGGCCGCCTTGTTCGACACAGAAAGTTGTCGTCTCCAAAAAGTCGAGGGCCTTCTGGCCATTATCCGCGGCATGGACGGTGCAGCCGCCTTTCTGGAGCTGTCTCACCAAGACCTTTTGGTTCACGAGGTTGTCTTCAACAACTAGAATGTGAAGAGGTGAGGAACCAGCTGACGGTGACTGAACTATGACTGGAGAAAAGAGTGGCTTGTTGGTGACTTGAGGTTTTCGAGACTCCTTCTGAATGTGGGATGCGATGATGTTTGGTGTGTTAGGTCGATGTATTGTGCTAGGAGCTAGCCGGGAAGACTCGAGTCCGACACTTTGTGGCGAATTGTCATCCTTCGGTGGTCGCGCTCTTCGAGCTTTGATATAAAAACCAAAAGTACTGCCTCTGTCGACCTCAGATGCGACACCCATCTGACCAGCATGAAGCTCAGTCAACTGGCGTGATATGAACAAACCCAGGCCACTACCACCGTATTGTGCATGCGTACGTGGTGAGGCTTGCTGGAACCGTTTGAACAAAGACTGTTTTTCCTCCGAATTAAGACCGCAGCCTGTATCCACTACTTTCATTCTTATGTAGATGATCTCACTGGAGTCCCAGTCATCGCCAAGAGCTGCACGTACAGCGTTAGTCCTCCTGGGGATGTAGTGAAAATTGGTTGTGTTGGTGCTGTACGGAATGGCTGTTGACGCGCCAATGTACATACTGATCTCCTTCGTAGGACGATCACTTGTGAACTTGATAGCATTGGTCATAAGGTTTATCAGAACTTGTGAGATCCGACTGGGATCCATGCTCACCCAACCAATGCCAAGTTTCTCGTAATCCTCATGAATGATGAAATTAAACTTGATTTTTTTGGCAAGCAGTTCTGGCTCAAACATCTTCGCAACCCCCTTTGCAACCATATACGGTCTGCATGGCACAGGAGCTAACTCCAAGAGATTGGAATCCAGTTTCGAAACAGTCAAGATATCATCGACGATTGATTTCTGATGCTGAACGCACAAAGCGATAGTGTTTGCAGACTCAATGCAGCTTGTGAGCATTGGTGTGATATCATCTTTAGTGTGGACTCCAAGTTCTGTTATCGTCGAAGTGATATCATCTGCACACTGAAGAATGGCACTCAGAGGATTTCTCATCTCATGTGACGTGATATCGATGAATTCGTTCTGTTGGCGACGTCTCTCTTCCGCCTCCCGAAGTCTACGTTCCTGCAAGCCTTGCGCCCACTTCAGATGCGAGATGTCCGTAATGGAACCCATTATAGATCGGAGCTGACCATCGGGGCCAACCTCTGGCTGAGATGTGGCCAGTACCCAGTTATCCATAGGCTCTGCGTTAGGGTTGACTGGATCGAAACGTTTTGCTTTCAATTGCAACTCAGCTGACCAGGTGACGCGGTCTACTGTGAGCTTCTGCCATCCGTCAATCATAGTTGGCTTACTGCTTTCCATGAGCTGGTCCATCCATCCCATTGCTTGGAGATCGTTACGATCTTGCGACGTCATCTCGTAATAGCGATCATTGGCTTCTAGAATCAACCCGTCGGGATCGATGTAGAACATACCAAGCGGGGATAGAGACGCCATACGTTGAAGGCGGTTCGTCTGTACGGCCAATTGTTCGTTCAGTTGCTCTTGCTGAAGTGTTGCAGCCATAATAGCACTATGGGATCTTTTCAGCTCGGTTTCGAACAGCATGACTGATGCCAAAGCTGTTGCCAGCTGCCGATTCATGAGATCCGCAAAGGCTTGATAGTCATCGTCATATGCTCGTCTGGGATTCACGCCTATCAGCAAGAAAGCCAGCACAGAATCACCGTTCGTCGGTCTGACTGGGAATATAATTGCGTCTTTGCATGGATCTCCAAACCCGCGCCATTCGATTCCGTCGAGGAGATACTCGGGTAACGTGCCGTCTCGAACCTGAATTCGTGTGGGTTGGCGTGTGCGCATCGCTTCCCTGAAAGAAGGTATGAAGCCCTCCCTGCTCCTCTTGAGATCTAGTCTGCCAGGTGACGCAGGGTGGCCTGCAGGCACAGCGATTGACCCTTCTAGCACACAAGACTTTAGCGAGAGAGTGCTTCCTGATGAGACAGAGACCTCGTCCACTTCGTCAGAATCCATCACGGAATACAGTAATGCAAAGGGAACATCTTGTTGACCATCCTCGAGTCCGAGGAGGACATTCTTCCAGAATTGCTTGACCGATGTCGCACTTGTGATAGCGGCTCCAAGCCGTTGAAGAATTTGCATTATTCGGTGGCTAATATAGTCACGTGTTGTCTCAAATGGGGCGTTGTAAAATCCAAGAACTTTGGGGCCTCCGCCATAGAGTGGTGAGAAGGACCACGAAAAGTAGGTCTCTTCAAGGTAGCCGTGCCGGTCAAGAGGAATGTAATCATGGTCACTTCTCAAGGCCGTGCCAGTACGAGCACATTCAGCGAATAGTGGACCAATCTGGTTCCAGACCTCACCATATGATGCTTCAGCACTAGCGCCCATCATACTTGGATGTTTGTTGCCGGCAACTTCGTCACGGTAAGCGCGATTGTAGAGCATAGTTAGGTCATTGCCCCAGAACAGTGCAGCAGGGTGTGGATTTGACATGACAAGATTTGCAACTTGGCGGAGTTCTGCCGACCAAGTCTTCATTGCTCCCTGTACAGTCTTGTTGTCAGTATTCATACATCAACTAGCTTCGGTCTTTGAGAGAGTGGCGTACCAGTGGAGTGGAAGCCCAATCTATACTTCTGACGAACACCAGGTGGTCAGAGAGCTGTCCCCTCGGTTTGCGGACTGTCCAATCTGGAGTACCATTCTCAGGAGCAGATAGGGTCAAGGAAAACGTGCTTTCGGCAGTCTTTGTCGTGTGAATCGAGCTTCGGCTAGACATCCTGACCTCCTTACGAGCAATGTCATCCTGCAAACCGGAGGCTGGCGATGCATTGACTGTATCGTGGCCACCAAGAATAGGCGCCCTTGTTTGCGCCGTAGCTTTTGATCGATGGACGTTACGCGTGTTAGAAGAGCTCGTTCCGAGGAATGGACGTCCGTCACCATTGCTGAGTGGCACTGATTCCGGTTGTGCAGAAGCCAGATCTAGTGAGCTAGTCGTGTGGTAGCATTGATTACCGCTGATTACTCTCCATCTCTTGCGGATGGTAGATCCTGTCCAGAGCATATTACGATACATCCGAGTCGATGGATAGATATCTCTTGAATCATCGAATTTTGTGATTGATGTTGCCCAGGAGCGGAATTCGGCTGAAAGCTGTCGCTCTGTTTCCGAGTCTGCTACATTTTCAGAGCCACCAGCGATCGAGTCCACCAAAGCATCGTAAGACCGTAATGCTTCATTGCACAGCACGAGATCAAGTCGGTCAGTGCTAAAGGTCACATCAAGATTTTCTGGATCCAGGTCGAGAATGAAGGTTGGACGTGGATCGCATTCCAAGAACTCTCTGATGCCGACGTCGTCAAGCACATCCGATGACTCGAGACTTTCGCGGGCCATCATGGGCGGTGAGAAAGCGATGTGGGAGACCTCGATGATATTTGCATAATTCGCCTACTTGTGCATGTAAGAGGCTGAAAACCCGTCACCGAACGCAACACGGTCGTCGCATGGCGAGAAGAATGCCAACCGTCCAGCGGGTGGTGTCGAAGAAGGATTTGCTGCACATATTGAAAGAGTGAGCGTCTTTTCTGAACTGAAGTTGGTTGCGCAGAGTGCATCCACAATGAAAAGACTGGAGCCGTCGAGACTGGCCAGGCGTTGGTCCACTGCGCTTTCCGCAATTCACCCTGACATCATAGGCGGGTGAGCTAAGCCAACCTGACAAACATAGCAAACAGCAGGTTCACGGAGGACGCTTGACGCGCCAGATGCGCGAGTTCGCGTGTCTATACGTTTGATTTGGTCTGAAACACTGTCTGATGGTGTTGTTCGCCCACTGTTGAGCCAATCGAGTCAGTGCAGTCCAAGAGCAGGGATTTCCGATGCATCTGCGACTAGCAACACTACAGCCAGTCTCCTTTCGTGCGGACATACTCAATTTGAGAATCGATAGGAATGCTATAGGGAATTGCCAACGGAGGTTCAATTGCCATGTGGGCTATGAACTTGTGGTCCTGACGCTGAATTCTAGATTGTCTACAACGGACCCCCCGCTCGACTAGCCTATCGTTTGCTCCCGTCGCCATTGCTTTTCCTGATCGTTCACTGCCTCGAAGGAGGGTGAGCACTATCTAGAGTCTGAACACTAGTACTGTAACAGGAGGGCAGACCAGCATTGCGGTACAAGTTGGAGATCTTCCTGTGGACGGCATGACCAGCGTAAGTGACATTGAATAATGCACCTGGAACAATTGGAACGTATTTGGCTGTGCTCAAGGAGCCATGGAAAGAAGAGTTGAAGGCATACGAAGCGTTGGATACTGTGGCGTCTGGCCATGCACGAGCGCTGTTGCCAGCCTGACGGGCGACCAGGCTGAAGACGTTAGCATTACACCTCATCTGCCGAGACTATTGAGTCCACAATTGGTTTCTACGGTGGAAAGTTCCGATTAGCGATTGTAGTAGTCGAAATTAGTGGTGCTAACGATAGACAACGGAACAGCATGGCCAAGCAAGACTGAGAAAACGCGGTTGAATAACGTTGTTGTGGTTCTCGTCGAATGTGACCAGGATCAGAGTGATTTGCAGGAAATTATGATTGTTTAGGAGAGGAATGAAGAAGCTTCTGGTCCATTGTCCGCCAACGACAACAGATGCATCCAACAGGCGCTATCAGCAGAGTCGCAACGCTTAAGTGAATAACGTATCATGCTCATCCGAGGTCATGTTGGGGTCGATGAACATCCATTGTGGAAGAGCGTCGTTTGAAACATCAGTTCAGAACAAAGTCAAATTCTTGATGTTTGCAAGACGATTATAGCTTTCCGCGTTTGAGTTGAAGTGGACTACCAATTCTTTGATGAGCTGTTTTCAAAACTACTCGAGATACTCATTGGCTGGGCCGTGCTTGCTCGCGAACATCGTCGTTGGCCTAATCATCTGGTCAACGTACCCTTTGCCTTCAAACCCAGCATCAGACTGGTCTTCCTCATACTCAGCCCAAGTGATGCCGCGATCCTTGAGAAGATCGATGATAGTAGTGACGTTGTCAGGGATTTGGAAGAAGTTGTCGCTGTCTATACCAAAGTTGTCCCCACAGATCGAGGCTGTGTAGTTGGGTGGACTGGGATGGGTCAAGGCGAAAAGGTTGGATAACGTGATGCCTTTGGGCGCTACCCAAGCCATGTTTACGTCAGACGAGCAATCATGTAGTCGATGTTCCCGAGCCATATGGTAACAAGGCGATCGAAGGCTTTACCCTTCACACTGCTTGTCGATAAGGATACTTTTGCAGTCAGGGTCACGGTTCTTCTCGCTCCTTGCTCTCACGTAGCCACCCAGACCAATCGAGATAGCACCAGCAACGCAATCTACTAGGACGGCCAGTACAACCACTCTAGTATCGCCAAACTCTGACAACCCTGCCGTAAGAGCAAAAGGCACCGTCATGCCGTCCGACAATCCAGGACTACGTCGGATACCAGTCTTAAACTGGGAGGCATCAGTCTACTTGGCTGCGCATCGGGTATGTCGAGTGAGGCTAGATCATCGTCACCAGATTCTGGGTCGCATGAGTCAGCTCTTCCTATCAGTAGCTTTTCGTATATAGCCTCCATTACACTCGAATGTCGTTGAGCAATTGCTGTGAGTCTCTTCGAGTATCAACGGAGAGTTCGGTAGAGCTTTGAATACTGAATGTGAAGTTATAACCTGCTGTGAAACATCACGATACAGATATTGCAGCAAAGTTGTACTGCAGGGTATCTGTGATAGAGCTCACCTCTGGCAATCACGAACGCAGACCTTTCTTCAAGGTTAACAACATGCCACCACTTGGGGCATGGAAAGACGATGATAACCTCAACATGGACCCACGTGAATCAGCTGTGGTACTTTATACGCTGCAAAGTTGAGGATGTCTACGGGTCGAAGATTCTGTACTCTGCTATGTAAGACAGGCTCCTACATCAGCGTTGGCAGCAGGCATCCTGGAGATTAGACATGGTCAAAGCTTATCGATCTCTGACCACCCTCTGAAAGCCTTGATCTGGATCCTCGTTGTAGCCTTCTAGTGACAACTTTTAGGCCTTCTTGAGCCCTGTAGATCGTTCGGCCTCCAAATTGCTGGCTCGAAGCAGTGGTCAGACTTTGTTCGGGCCGACCATCAGATTCTCGACGCAGCAAGCCAAGCAAGACCCTTATGTCTTCTCTGACATGACGTGTTCGTCACTATCCCCGCAAACACCATTTCATGACTTCGTTACTCGGTGTAGAAGATGATGATTTGTACGAGATCTTCCATTACCCACGAACAGCTTCTCAGTAGGGGTTGCAGTGGTCGGCTCATGCTCGTGTACCCACGAATACTGTCTGGCGAGTCTCTTATAATACGTGCTATGCTTGAACAATAGCTAGCGAATCGGAGACGAGCTCAAGCTTTGGGCCACCGCAAATGAACCTGTTGTTGTTTCACATTCTGAATCCATGCCTGGAATTTGTACACGGATGACCTTGTATGCACTTGTTCGATTTAGAAGATGGAAGCCATTGCAGGCCGAGGCTCGCACCGCACTACACAAGCGAGATCGAAGACAAGATGGACAAAACAATGGACGTTCGGCCCGACGGATACGCCATATGTCATAGGAGTCATAAGGCAAGATGGAATGCGACTTGATCTATATAATCACCATAAGCCCAGTAACATTTCAGACTCATACAGTATTACAACAAGCGATACGGTTCGAGAACAAAGAAACCCAGAGATCCAAGAATTTCTTAGCAACCATGATCGTGGAAAGAGACGTCGCCATCGCCGCCGATGATGGGCTCATCTTGAGAGCCGACGTATTCAAGCCAGATGACCCAACACCCGCACCAGTAATCATGGTTATGGGTCCGTATGGCAAAGGTGTGGAATACAAGACAGGCTATGCTCCTCAGTGGAACTGGCTCATGGAGAATCAACCAGATCTTGCCCAAGAGAATTCAACGCTATCGCACATGACATGGGAGACTGTGGACCCGGAGGTTTGGACCAAATGGGGCTACGTCTGCATTCGCATCGATTCCAGAGGCACTGGAAGGACCGCCGGGGTGATTGACATTTATTCGCCACGAGAGATCAAAGACTTTTACGACGCCATCGAATGGGCAGGTGTACAACCTTGGTGTAACGGAAAAGTTGGCCTGAATGGGATTTCGTACTACGCGATTACCCAGTGGCTTGTGGCCTCACTTCAGCCACCCCATCTGGCTGCTATGATTCCCTGGGAGGGTGCTGGAGACTTCTATAGAGACTTCCTCCGTCATGGCGGAATTCTTTCGAATGCTTTTGCCGAGTCATGGTTCAACAGACAGGTCTATACCAACCAGCATGGAAATCCAGACGGCTATGATGATCCTTGGATGAAGGAAAAGGCAACGGGACCAACATTCTTGTCAGCTGAAGAGCGACAAAAGAACCGGCACTTACCGTGGGATGACGGTCTTGAGCGACCTCTCGACGATGCATGGTATAGGGAAAGATCTGCCGACTGGTCAAAGATCGTTGTACCATTTCTCAGTGCATCCAATTGGGGAGGCATCGGTCTTCATGCGCGCGGTAATTACGAAGGCTTTATGAGAGCGACTAACGCGAAGCAGAAGTGGCTCGAGGTGCATCCGGGAAGGCATGATGCAGGCTTCTATCTGACTCGTGCTGTGGCTATGCAGAGAAGGTTCTTTGACCATTTCCTCAAAGGCCAGGAAAATGGGTGGGATCGTGAACCGCCGGTGTTGCTGCAGATGAGACGACCCGAAACCCCGTTTGGTGAAATTCGAAAAGAGCAAGACTGGCCCTTGCCGAACACCCGATGGACGAAGATGTATTTGTCTGCTTCAAATAAGCAAATGTCCTCCACTGAAGTTCAAGAGAAAGGAGTGGCTACCTTTGACGCAGCTGGAGAAGATATTCTCTTCAGGACCGAACCTCTGCCTCAGGAGACAGAGCTGACAGGGCCCATAGCCGTTAGACTGGCCATTTCCTCGACCACGTCTGACGCAGACCTATTCTTGACCCTTCAAGCCTTTTCACCTACCGGCCAGGAAGTTGAATTCCAGGGTGCGTGGGACCCTCACACACCACTTTCCCAAGGATGGCTAAGAGCATCTCAGCGTAAGCTTGACACCACCCTCTCGAGACCATACAGACCATATCACAGCCACGACGAGTGTCAACTATTGACACCAGGCCAAGTGTACACCCTTGACATTGAGATTTGGGCTACTCACATCATCTTGCCCGCGGGCTACCGCTTGGTACTGCGTGTTGGCGGCCGGGATTTCCAGAGACCAATGAGTGACGACTCGGCGGCAGGACGAGGATCTGGACCTTTTCTCCACAATCACCCAGGCGATCGGGGATCTGATGTCTTTGCCGGTAGAACGACAATCCACACAGGAGCTGAGTACGAGTCACACATTTTGCTTCCTGTCATCCCGTCCGATTAGTGGGCATCGAACTGCCTCCCGGGTACGATTATGCCCTTGCAGCCATACATATTAGCTCACGTTCCGTGTCATTTGCCTTTGAGACATAGATTCTAATGATAGAAATATACCAAATTCCAAGAGTTCCTTTGTTGGCTTGATGTCGACAAGCACTTTCCGTCCTGCTTGATTGTAGAGTGATGGCGACTCCAACTCTGGCGGAAACCGCGGACTCCTCGTGCGACCGGATTCGACCAAGCTGCAGCACCGTCTCCATTGTAAGTCATTACCGAATGACCATATTCTAAGCATCAAAACTGACTTCAGAACACGTCCGAAAGTTTGGTGTCCACTGAATAGCACTGCGATTTAGCTATTCAGAAGAAGCGGTCTTTGCGAGAAAGTGTCTCGAAAGTTACAGTCGTCAGAAGCTTGTCAGTGCTACCGAGTTTGGACTCCGGAAAGACAAATGACACTTAATCCTGCTCTCGTAGGGCAATCTTATCGCATCGGGACTTGCCGTTCACATTGATTATCATACACCCTCATGGTCAGCTTATCGCGCACAGCGTGTCTTCGGTGCAGAGAACAGAAGGTAGGTTGATGAGAGTGTTTGCGTGGTCTGAACTCGTGAGCTGATTGTCGCTTCGGCAGCTCCGATGTTCCCGCGAGCAGCCGATATGTGAACGTTGTACCAGATTGCACGCAAATTGCACATACCCAAATCCGCCTGATCGCAAATCGTTGGCGACGAAGAGAACACGACCACATAAGCGAAAGCACGATGAAGTCGCCTTAGACGATGCGCATGAGAGTAGTAGTGATGATGATGAGGAGCCTGTACGGGGCTCAACACCACGGAGCTCACGGTTCAGCGCGTCCAATGTAACATCTGAACATGTGGCACTCACTGCTAACGGATCTCCACTGTCCAAGTCAGCCGAGAGACTGCTACAAGACATCTACTTCGCATATGTGTTCAATTCATCCTTGATACTACATCGCACCAGCTTACAACAAGCATGGGCGCAAGGGCGCTTGCCGAGATGCCTTACGCTTGCTATTTTTGCCATTGCAACCAAGTAGCGCATTCATAGCATTGGTAGATCATGTACTGACAATCCCAGTTTCCTAGACCCGCCCTGCGCGTTAGCAGAGAGACACGAGGACGAAGTTCGATCTCTCGGCGACGTCAGACCTCTGGGTAGGCACTGGGCGCAGATGGCGGGCGAAAGTGTCTTGCGCAACATTGATGAGCCCACACTGGAAAAAGCTCAGACCTGCCAGATTTTGACTCTTTACTGGTTCTCTGTTGGCGAATCGCGCCGGAATGTGACATTCTCCGGTATGTCAACACAATCGTCAGCCGAAGCGACCTGACGTCGTTCTAGGTATCACGTATCGAGCTAGTCGAGAGATCGCCTATGAGGATCAACGAACGGCCGAAAAGCAGATTGCGAACGGATGGGTGGAGGCAGAGATGAGGCGTCGCTGCTTCTGGACTTCATACGTTGCCTACTGTGTCAACGGTGATGGATACACAGTGGGCAGCTCGGCAGACCCCTTTGTGATGAGCTTGCCACTTCCGACCTCTGAGCGATCTTTCACGCATTCGATACAAGAACCTCTCATAACACTTTCTGACTTTGCAGATCATGAGAACACAAGAGCATACGCGCGTAGAGGTGGTGAGTCGAACATTTGGAGCTGTCTCCTGCGATTGATTTCACATTGGTCAGTATGGAATCCGAAATTATTGTAAGAGGACTAAGACAAAGTAGGACCAAAATCCGCGACCACATAGAAGCTCGAAAACGGTTATCCACCAGAGAATCCGTGGTAGATCTACTAGCCCTGGAGGATTGGTTACTAGAGTTTTCACGGGATCTTGTGTCATCACTTGTGTACTCAACAGACAATCTGCGGACGCAAATTGCAGAGAAGCAGTCACTCACGTTTCCTCTACTCCACATCTTTTGGCACCAATGCCGCCTCGTTCTGAGTATCTCGCTCGTCCCGCAATTCAGCGGGCAAGCACTCCTGGAAAATGTTCCGAGTAGCATCATTAAATCAAGCGCACGAACTGCTGTGGAGAGCGCACAAGCAATCTCTCGAATCGCTACGGATCTTCTCTCTCTGGATGACGACATGGCTCGGCTGGCACCATTTGTTGGCTATGCGATGTACGTGGCCGCATCGGTACACATCGTATTTGTCTCCCCCAATAGTGATGATCCAGGAGAGGAGGCGTGGAAGCATCTGGAACCGACTCTGAAGGTCCTGAAGAGACTGCTACCTTATTGGAAGAATCTGGAAAATCTGGTGAGTTGAGAGTTCTTGATCAGTTGAAGTGTCTAATTCATGACTACAGTGGGCACGCATTCACATTCTCTACGAAGCCCAGACTTCGAGATTCGCTGCATCTATGTCCGAAAACGGAGTGCTATCTCCACAGTCTGTTGAGCAGGTAGCTGGAATGCGACGCGATGCTGGAAGACTCACTGAGCCATTAGCCAACTCTGTTCTACAGTATAGTCTGCAAAGACTCAAACCTAAAGTCCTCGTGGATACTGCTTCTACCACAGCACGGCGTTTAGAGGCTGCGGCGGCTCCAGACCCAAGGACTCCGCGACGTATGGCCAGCATGATGCATGGAGGCGAACGCTCGCACGCTCCAACTCCCAAGCCCGTTGATGGTCGGGGTTCTGGTGTCGACATCGATCAGCCTTCGATTGAGCCTGCTCAGAAGGATCATGATGCCTACTTTCCTCCATCGATGGGCCAACTTTTCGATGGCACTGACTGGTGGTCTTTCGAGCCTGATCTTTCTCAGCTTCCAGCATTGCCCTTCTCAGACATCTTCAGTGGGGGCATGATGTAGAGCACTTGATCGATGATAGAAAGCAGTTTTTGAGGCACAGAAATCCCACCATCTTGCGCCACCTTGATGCGACAATCCATTTCAAGGGCACGATACGTCAATTGCCACTCGAAAAGGAGCTGGTGGTAGCCGTCAGAGGTTAAGAGTTGAGACTAATACGTAGTTCAGCGTCACAGCAGAATGGAGAACATCAGAAAAACCTGCAGATGGCCTAGAACTTCTCATCAGTGGCGCATTTACGGTTTGCCACCATCTAGCCGCCCTAGAGAGTTTAATAGCATTTGCGGATACGAACAGCATAATCAAGCTACATTTGAAAGCACTGCATATGCTCAGTCGATGCAGGCACGCAGACATATATACGTCCAAATCCTCATCAAGAAACCCGAATGGTGACCACGAAAATGCAAGCCAGCGACTCGTCTGTGATGGTCAGCACCATTCGCATCAACGTGGGACTGATCCAGCAGAGATACTTGGAAGTCAAAACATACTTGGAGGTCCTGCTCTGCCGTGCTGAGTCGTGACTCAATGAGATCGTGTGCGCCGCGGTCTTATGTGTCCCAGGCAGCCTACGTGGAGGAAGCGTTTAGTGTCAAGGCTACAAGTCTTGATAAACTTGCAGCTTAAGTCGCTGTGCAAGCAGTAAACACATTTCCAGATTCCTGTCAAGTGAAGTTACGGTATCGAATGAACCTGGTCAGGCTAAATACAATGTCTCACACGGTTGGCAATTAGTGGTGTGTGCTGGACCCGCACTGGAGTTAATCCCCCTCCTTTCCAGAGGCGGTATCCGACTCGTCTGCAAGGGAGATCTTCAGCCCATCCTCAAGAGTGGAATCGATGTGAACATTTCGTACTTTCCACACTAGCCGGTGATAGACTCAGGATAAGACCAGAACGAATAGCCTGACAACTCCAAATCAGATGAAACGAACATGCTGGACTGTTTCTGTGATAATGCCAATTGCTACCGATCCGGTCATCAAATGTTGGTCCAGTCACCGAACAATTACAGCCTGAACTGCTGCCTAACATTTTAGCTGCGACAGCGAGGCTACTGATGTTGAATGCACTGTCATTATTGCTTTGTGCGACGGCACTAAGGCACTAAGGGGGAAATCTATCACCACAGCTTGGTTGAGACGGCCACCGGCACTGTGGTGTGGTCATCCAGCTGTCTATCCATCAAAGAAGACGGCTGAAGTAAGCGTCGCCCTATCGAGGATGTCAGCCACTCAGACATCCATTCACGTGACAAGCCGTCAGCTGCATGCAAGGGACGGCGGCGTTCCTTTCTGCTACCGCCACTGAGTGGTGGGTTGTCCGGGCTGGGGTTACACAAAACGTGGGGGTTCTGGCAACCCTTGCATCTTTGTCATAACCTCATCGGACACTCGACCAGTCGCATGGTGCGTCCAATGACTCCACCCGAGCACCAGAATTCGACCGATTTGCAATGCCTGGAACCAAGGGTCAAGATGAGGCGTTTCGCCCGGCAGCTGAACCAGAAAGCTTGGCTAGAGCTCCCCTGCCTATCCTTGCCGTTCGTGGCTCCAGAATGCAAGGCAGAAGGCGCTAATGAGAAGACGATGTGTCTGACACGGCAAAGACCCAGAAGCATCATCACTGTCACCTCGACGAATGAGAAAACGAGCAGTGAAAGATGTCGCATCGCGAAGCGTATGTCGGCTCACCAGCTGATCACGATACTCGATTTCGCGACATGCTGACACCTGATTTGGATTTTCATGGTGAGCACGCTAGAATCACAACTGAGCCGAAGGATTATCAGCTCCGTCGTTCAAAGTCAAACGATGGTCTGGCCGCATAACACTAACCCAGATGTGGTGATCATGGAAATGCGGTTCAGCCACATGGTCTCGGCGAGCAGTCTTTAGTGCTTTCACAAAACTTTCCCATCAGACGATGGCGATCTGGAATGGGCGATAGGTCTCTGATCCTCGGTCTTAGCATGCGCTGAGGCTGACTTTTCTCAGCTCCTGCAGCTAGAGCCTCGTCGTGCGGCCTAAGGACGAACGCTAGTCAGTACATTTGAGCTCCATTCTCGGACCTGCCTGCTCAGTGTCGGCGGTTCAGTCATGGAATACAAAAAGCTCACTTTGTCCAAACGGTAGAGTAGCTCAGACAGATTTTCCGATCCAAATTTTGAACACTTCAGCCATGTTGTCACGCGCCCTTTTCACCACTGCTGTTGCAAGCATCTTCCTGGCTGTCGAGGCAGCTCCAGGGAATGTGTGCTCAAGTGGTATCTACAAGGCACTCTTGCCTCTATCCGCAGACCCAGCAGTTGTCAATTACTGTGTCAGCCATTATCCAGTCAGCACCGTCACGGTCACAAGTACTCCCAAGAAGATCAAACGCTCAGCGCCACCTTTGAGTACTACCACTACCACTACCACTGTTGCCACTACGACCAAACCCATTTCGACGACAGCTCCTACTACCACTAAACCTATCTCAACGACAGCACCTACCACTACCAAACCCATTTCGACGACCGTTCCTACCACAACCAAACCAATAAGTACCACAGCGCCTACAACCAAACCGCCGTCGACCACTACCACAACCACAACAACCAAGTCTTCTACCACCAAAGCCGACAAATTGAGTTCTTTTCTCAGCGCCGCAAAAGGTGTGATTTCTACTGCATGCTCGTGTTTGCAGGGTGGGAAGACTGTGACTGTGACGCCTACAACCACTACCACTACCACAACCAAGCCAATTTCAACGACCAAGCCTCCGTCCACAACGGTCCCTCCTACCACCACCACTACCACCACCACCACCACCACTACTACTACCACCACTACCACTACCACTCCAACGACAACTACCACAACTACGCCCACCACGACTGAGCCTCCTACCACCACAGCCACTACCACCACTACCACAACCGCAGCAGCACCGACCTGCTCTCAGCCCAGTGGTAGTAGTGGCGTCCAGCTTGGCTGCCCGGATGGATCTATATGCGACTCACCAGACCACTGCGTGCCTGTCACCAACGAGGACGGATGCTATAGCGCGTGCATTAATGATCCACTTTGTGTTGCATACTCATACGACAACGCCAGCAACTACTGCCTCATCTATGACGACTGCTGTCAACAATAAACGTCATTTGAAGTCCAATCTGACTTGACGTGGTTGGGTCTGGTAGCGCGGCGTTTCTGAGTGTGAAAATAGTTTATACACATACGTATGTTTGTCTTTGAAATGATACCCTGTCTTTAAGTCACACATTCTCTTGTCCAGACATACGTAGAGACATTGACCGAAGCTAGCAATCATGAGGTGTGCTGGTCGGCAGTAGATACGTACTATAGCACCTACGTGTGTGACCCATATACCGCTCGAGGATCGTTGATGACCTGAACGAACCTTTGTCAGAGTCAGGTCTGCAAAGGTGATTCGAACTGATCTACGCCCCTTGGGTGTTGTCCATACACTCCCTGCTACAAATGAGCGAGCAATGAGTCCGAACATCCTCAAACGTAGACTTGAAGTTCCTCTTCATCTCACATCGTACCTCAGACGAGTCAGCGGGGCACACCCTTGCATCTGATCTGGGATCGCGGCCAGATTAAGCTCAACCAGATCGTGAAGCTTTCGTACTATATTCCCCACCCTCGTGTCGGGACGGCTGTGGCTTTGGGGGCGCGGTAGAACTCACCCCATTCTCGGATACGAATCGTTTTGTCTTTTTAGGGTGATTTTGCACGTCACGCGGGTATGCTACGGCCAGTCGTGTCTTTGAACAGGCGAGTTTGGGACGTGGACTGATTTCGATACGGATCACGCTTTGCAGGTTCCAAATCCGGGTCAGCATTGTAGATGACCTCTCATTTCGGATCTCGGAACTATCGTAAGTCTCCACAAATGTGTTCGTGTGAACTGTGGTACGAAATACGTGCGCACATTCGCGGCAACAAACCGATGTGAAAGGATCAATTGGAGCCGTTGCCATACATGCTCACAATCGCCGCCAAAGGCTGACAAAACCTGTCCGGGTCGTCCTGTCCGGTGCAGGTCGATCCTCTCTGTCGCGACTCGTTGATGATCATAACGACACCGGGTGCCGGGTGTTGGGACGTTGGCCACACCGTGCTCAGTCTGCGCTGTCTAGTGTCCTGATAGAAAGTCGCCATGACGCAGTCTGAAGCTTCGTCACACGATTCCGCGCAATTTTCGATGTCGTATGCGTACCCGGTCCTCACCACCTGCTGGTCGATAGGTTCATAGCCGCATTGGTATTGGTAAGAGCAGCGACAGTAATCAGGTCGGATGGTGGCGACATCTTCTGTGCCATCGACCGTCACGCTTGGGTAGTAGTAGACGGTTGAAACGCGGGTTTGCGTGACTGTCTGAGTCCCGAAATGTGTTTGAATGACACGAGTGGAGAACACTTGACCCTGCTGAAGAATGATTGTCGCTACCGTATAGGCTGTTAGTGTGGACAATACGGGAGCTGTTGACGTTGATGTTGTTACGGTGGTTGGAATAAAAGTGTTCCTTACGTTCTGGACAGGTTTTGTTTGTATACAATCGCACAATGTTGTATTGAAGGCAGGCTTTGCCGAGGAGGAGGAGGATGTGCTCGTGGTGGATGAAGTACTGCTAGTGGATGTGGCTATGGTAGGAGGTGTCGTGGTGGTAGGTTCTGCCGTGGTGATAGTAGTGCTGGGAGAGGAGAAGGTGGTGGTAGTCGTGCTAGTTGAACTTATAGAAGGTGATTCTATGGTATTAGTACTAGAAGTTGTTGTGGTGCTTGTGGTGCTTGTGATAGAGGTAGTAGAGGTAGTAGAGGTAGTAGAGGTAGTAGATGTTGGCTTTATATTTGTAGTAGTAGTAATAGTAGTCGTGGGGTTGATGATGCTCACCGACTTTGACGGACTAGAGTGCGGTGCATAGAAGGCACCTTGACTTGGATATGGAAACACTTTGTAGCAGCCGCTTTGTAAGTAACACATCTTCGCGTCCTTCTTGTATGAACCACTGACGCATTCCGGCATTCATGAACATTCGGCAGCACAATCTTGGATTGTGGCTATGTCAGATCTTGCAGCCAAATCGGAGGCACTCAGATAAGCACTCTCACAACGTGTTCAAGAGTAGTCGAGTGCGTCAGTCAAGATGGACTCGTGACCAGCCTGACAACCAGGCATGAGTCGAGTGCATGTCCGATCAGCCTTCCTCAAGAGAGGCGGGGATGTCGCTGCAGGACAGAATGAGGAAGTAGTGGACAGCGTACTGGTCACCGTTCCAATGTATTGTGTTTCCCATATCATGACCGGTAGGCCTGATACCTCAAGTGTTTGCCAGACGGTGTACGGAGTGTAGACTTGACTGATCAGTGTAGCCGTGTATACCGAAAATAATGGTGTTGTTGCTGTGATGATCGTGCTCGTACTCGTTGGTGCGGTCGAAGTGAATGTGGTAGTTGAAGTAGCCACCGGAAACTGTGCGCTGCAAAATTCTTGAGCAGACGACGCGGAGCCATATTAGCCTATCAGACTCGAGTAGTATGTATCTGAACAGACAGATCCTAGTTGTACCGCAAGGGCGTGTGCAAACAGCAGGATCAATGGGAAAGCGAAATTGTATGACCGCATAATGAGTGTACGTCGACAACCATCGACAACGGCGAAAAAGAACGGCTTGCAGTGACAACAAACACGGGGAGGCTTGCTTTGGACATCGGGAATGATGTCCACGTTATCTGCTTTGCCATAAACGCACGTGGCGTTCTTTAGTAAACAGAACCTCCACCAGGGCTAGCAGGACGGCGCTTCTACATGCCTGTTGAGATGGGAATCTAACCCCAGGGGTCGGGCTCACCGAAGAGGGTGTTGACCTACTTGTACTCTGCCTTCAACATCAAGGACAAGCGCAGTTGCGGGCAATTTGGTGCTGTCAGACCAGTACTGCATCGACCCTCCAGTCAATAGTCACACCGGCACAACTTCTTGCTGACATGATTGCGAGGTATCATCACAAGCTGAAGCCCCAAGAAGAAAGAGTTTGATCTAACGCAAAGCGAGGAGATTGATCATATTCGGCAGACTTTCCGTGCCACAGCAGCCTCCTTCACTCATGGTTTATACCATTCGTCCACCCATCTTAACTTTACCACTTTTCACACATAGCCTGTCAGGAACCACAAGACCTTCGAAATGTGAGATAGTGTCAACTGCATTGCCGAATTGCGCACAAGGTGTGATGTCGCGCATGCTCTACGTATACAGAATTAACCCCCAAATACGGGTCTAACTTGAGTTCCGATCGAACTCAGCAGATGGTTCTAGCGAATCCAGAACAACGACATGGGTGTTGGTTGAAGAATCAGCAAGAGCACACAATGTAACTGTTTCCGTAGCCTCGAACAGAGCGCTACGGACCTTGATGTACTATGGTGGCATGCTGGTTCATGACTACAGGCCCAGTCACTCTGATTTCCCCTCGAACGATAGTATGATGTATGTGGCCCGTTGACCAGATCAAAATGTAGCAGGACAGGACTGTCCTTGGAACTCAGCAAGCTACTATCGTGGAGGCGATTCACCTCGACATTGACACTCGAGAAGGATGTCTCATTTGTCTGCGGGTCAGAAAGACACATCTGCCATGCGTATTTATGACCTGGATCTCACTCAACTTTCCGAAATCGCGAATCAAGTGCTGCCTTTTCCTTAACATGGACGATGTCGAATGTATCGATACCATAAGATTTGTGCACCTCAATGTAGTGAAAGCTTTGACAAGCCTGGTCGTCCATCTTGCTACAGATCAATCCCTTCCACTTGCCATTCTTGGAGGGAATGTCGAAGTTGCTTGAATGACAGAACGTTGAATGTCACTCGCCAAATGCTCGGTGCTTTAGCAAAGATCTCACGGGTAGAGCTGAAAAGGTTGGGCGGAGCTTAGAGAGCCAGCATTGGAGGTCAGAACCCTGATCCCAGACATCATTGACCTCATTCCCGGCTCGCCGTCTGGCGGGAATCGCACTGTCGAGACATCTAGGCCCCACGCGGCGCAAGCCTCGCGTTTTCGAGATGCGCGCCATCCCAATCTTGGAGTTTAAATGTTGCTTGGCCAATTTGGCTGCCTGTCAACAGATCCCTCGTGTGTTCCGGGGGGCTGCGTTATCCTTCAAGTCTGTTCAGCACGAATATTTGCGCGCAATATGTACGCGCAGCGTCTGCCGATCTAGCGTGCTGTTTGATGATAGAGCAACGCGGACCAGAACATCTCATCGACTCTTGCGGAGCTGATCGGGACCCAACGATACCACGTGATGGTCTAGCTCTGTGGCTTATCCATGACCGGCGACTCCTAATCTCAGCCGCACCAAGCTATTCAAGACCACGCTGCGAAACACCCCAGACGGCAAATTTTCTTAGTCGTCAGGCTCAGTTACTGGATTCAAACTGTCACCCACCGCTAAAGCTTCCCGAATGCCTCTTCTCTTGCAGTTGTTGTCTTGTTTGGTTCCATCAGGGGCTGCCACTGTCGACCTGGTCTAGAATGTCTATGCGAATATGGTAAGCAGAGAATTTCGCATGATTGCTGCTCGAGGCAGTTTCGATCTATGGTTCGTCTTGCTGCGTACTCGACACCTTACCTGTCTGGTTACCGACATACATTTCTCGAAGACTGAAATGCGCTGAGCTTTCACTCTGCACTGGTTCCTGCCGCACAAAGGCCAGTTACGAGTATGGAAGAATAATTGTGGCGACTCAGCTCGCCACACAATAACACTTCACCGGCGTAATGTCGAAGTGGGACCGTTTCTGACAAGAGGTAGGGCTGTTAATTAGACAGGTCCCGGCCGCCTGAAGCTCATCTCCACAAACCCAGCGAGAGGATGGACGAGAGACTAGGAGAAGAACCGGAAACTTCTCTGAGCCCGGACTGTGTGCTGAAGTCGATCAGCCTTCATTATCGGCTCAGAGGCAGTCCACGTCCAGCGCCGCTAAAGTCTATTCGACGCATGGAATCCCCTTGCTCTAGCACGGACGTTGCGAGCATAAGTACATAGCAGGGATCGGGATGGCATCCGTGGGAGCAGTCTCTTCGAGTCGACAACAGCTACGATGCATCTCAACGTCGTGTCCCTCATCTCGGGGGCTCTTGCGCTCTCACTCGTACAGGTGGTAACAGCCGCGACCTGTCCGGGCATCCTTGGAGCCCTTGCTACTCCATTGTCCGACTACCCTCCAGCCCAGTCATACTGCTCTTCGAAATTCCCTGTCCCTGCCAAGACGAGCGTCACCACAGCTGGGACGACCACCCTGACGACAACGGTTGCGACAATCACATTGACCACAACGGTGGGAACGACGACGACAACGTAAGCGTTTCGACATTCTCTTGGTTTTCCTTGGTACACATGCATACTGACATTCTTGTCCATCAGCGTAAGCCTTGCACCAACCACAACTACTTCAACCGTCGCAACGACTATGCTCACATCCACCGTCGCAACGACCACAGCTACTTCCACTACATTGACGACAACAACCCAAACGCAGACTAATACTGCGACGGTCACAGTCACTTCCACTACTGTTGTACCTCAAAAAAAGAGACGGTCTGCGCCACCATTAAGCACTACTACGACTAAATCTCCTCCTACTACTACTACCACTACCACTACAACGACCACTACGACGACCACTACTACTATTACCACCAAGCCGATCAGTACAACAGTGCCTACGACTACCACAACTACTACAGCTACTACTATCTCCACCACTCCAACCACCACCAAGGCTCCTTCCACCACAACGACGAGTACTCCCACCACTACTACAACAACTACCACCACTAAATCACCTTCCACTACAACAACATCGACCACTACCACATCATCGACCTCACTTAGTCCAAAGCAGTCTATCTTGAACAGCTTGATCTCGAAGGCCAGCGCGATCGTCGGGAGTGTGTGCACCTGTATAGAGAATCCCACAACGGTCCAAGTCACAACGACGTTAACCACCACTTCCAGCGTTTCAGCTACCATAACTAGCAGTGTTACAGCCACTGCCACAACGTGAGTTATCTATTAATACTGTAAATGTTTTACGAAGTTGTTCTGCTGACACGATATTCCATCACTTAGGGTCACAACACCTACGGTGACGACTTCGGTCACATTCACGAGCACAGTGCCAACCACAGCGACTGTCACAACCATTACCGTTTCGACCGTTGCTTCAACGAGTACCACATCGACTACTGTCACCGTCACTACTACCACAACTGTCGTTCCACAGTAAGCTCACCTCCTTTTCCACTTCCGTCCCCTAGCCGCGGTGGTTCCGTAGCCGCTGATCTCTCATCGTCGCACATCCGTGATCCAGAGGTGCCCAGCGTAGCCAAGCGGACTAGCGTGATACTATCTTCTCTTTATACATTTTGAGGAGTAACATGGCTGACCGGAACGTCTTTCCGACAGGTTACGAGGCGCAACCTGTACTGACACATCCGATCCCGACACAGCCGGTCTGGGCGGATGCAGTAGTGGTTGCTATTGTGATCAGAGGACATATGGTGGAAAAGGAGTTTGCGATGCTGATCTCACTTGCGGCACAAATTGCGAGTACGACAACGATTGTCCAACCGGCTACGCCTGCGCGCAAGGCGGTTTCTGGGCCTCGTGCCCAGGGGGCAGTTCATGCGTCTCCATTGCGGGCTGTACCTCGACTGCACCGCAAAAGAGAAATTTCTTGGATAGCATTTTTGAGTGGGATCGCTCTGTCAGACCAGGTCGCATTCCGGTCGGGCGTATGAAGCGCAGGACGACTGAGGCTGCCGAAGGTCGACGAAGACGTGCCGTTGTTGAGGTTTGAGTTATTGGGGATTGTGCACACTTTGCCAGTCTTGTGGATTGTCACTTTGAGTTTCGAACTACTCCAGCATCCTCCCTACAGAGTCTTTCTATAGATTTCGAGAATATCTAGCTGGGTCTCCTTAGAACCCCTTTCTGACTATGTAAAGCGTTCTAGACGTTGTGAGGACATTAGTTACGACTACCTATTGGTTCTTGAATTGTGTTCTCACGAGCGTTTGAGCATGAAGTACACTGAATCGAAGATCTCTGATCGATTTCATCTGAGAAGGCATATCGCTGTCAACGTACAGATATGAGTATATACAGCTGCGATGATGGAAGCGATAGATTTTACCCACAAAACTCAACCGAGCTTCTCGGCCTTAATGGCGCAGTGGCTAACGCGTCGCACTTGTATCTATAAGCAAATGCGAAGATCCCAGGTTCAAATCCTGGTTGAGGCACACATCAATTTTTTTTGGCTTCTAAATCGTCCGTGGGGCTCTAACAACTTTCTCGAGATGTCATACTTCAATACTAAATCTGTGACTTTTGGTTGAGCGCCTTGACTCTATCGAATTCTTCAATGGCTGGGTCGCCGATCCCGGGCCGGTTTACTTATGGCCTAAGCATAGTGTAAGCTCCCACTTTGATGACATTCAGAGCCATCGATATTCAGTACAAAACGATGATGCATTGATTGACGACATACTTTGTCTCTTATGATCAACGCTCGATCGCGATGTCTGTGTCTTGTCGGAAATGCAATTTGCGCAGTCTTATTTTTCAGCAGGGGCTGACATATGTCAATGTCCAAACCACGCCAAAACCATAACTAGGAAAGCACCTATGATTGAGACGCTAGTCGAAGGGATCATTCAAGCAAGATTACCCACTCAGCCCGGGGATCGAAGATGCACAGATTCTGCATCCTGCCAGACGTTGAAAGTCGTCTGCCTCAAATGAAGGACGCAACAATCACTCAGGCTCAGATCTGACATTTCGGACGACATTGCTCTCAACTCTCTATTCTGGAGACATACAAGCCGATCGTCTTCCAAGAATATGTCTTCGGCCTGAATGGTAACGTGTCGCAAGGTCAGCAATGTAGAGATTTACCTATCTTAACAATTCGATCAACACTGTGTTATGCGAGTCGATAGATCACTGAGCATTGCTATGAAAATTGTCAACATAGATCACAAATTGTGGCCAGCTTGGGATCGGGCATGTGGCATGACCCACACAGACACCTTACCCGTTCCGACCGCTCATGTAGGCTCGAGGCAGTCAGAGACGCGTTCCATCGAGCAATGGTTGCGCACATCATCGGACAGCTCATTGTGATGCTGTCGCTAACTCGGACGGTCAGCGCACCGATGATTCATGTGCAACATTTGGAGTCAACACTGCGAAGAATGATACCGAAGAACATGAATATGAATTACTACACGGCAAGGCCTTGACATCTCCGGTATACGCCACTAAGAGACGTTCTGCTCCACATCACGCCTGCTTATCCCCTTTCAGAACTTCCGTCGTGTCAGACACAGTGTGAGGGGCGTGAGAGTTCTCAGGGTCTACTCCTGCCAGAACACCGCTCTTCGAGCCGCCATACTGAGCATTGTAATCATGAGCTCCATCGTGGAAAAACGCGTATGGTTCTTCACCATGCACATCGGCGTCGCCGATCAATAGTTGCTCTTCCGAGTATCGTAGGGGTACTCGAAGGACATACCTGCAATCAAAATTAGTCTCTCGTTCGAATGTTGAACATACGAAATCATGAAGCAGCTCACTTGATGAACAGACAGATCGCACTAGTCCAAAAGACGTTCCACCCGATGATGAATAGGAACCCCACGATCTGAAGCCATACTTGGCGACCATTGCCGTCTATTGCACCGCCCGGCGCATCGAGGGCAAATGCAGCTACACCTTCTGACGTAGCAAAGAGACCAGTAAGAAATCCACCAACAATGCCACCGACAAGATGAGTGTGGAAGTCGCCGACAACGTCATCGCAGAACTCGAGGAACCAAGGCTGCTTTCCAAGAACATTCATAGAGATCCATGGGATAGATCCGGAACAGGCGCCAATGATGATAGCCCCCCAACCTGCGACGAAACCAGCTGCAGGAGTGATGGCGACCAACCCTGTGATGATGCCTTGAACTGCTCCAATCACTGACGGTTTCTTGAAGAATATCATGTCAAGGAACAACCACACCAGCATACTCATGGCCGTGCAGATGTTGGTGTTTAGGACGGCAGCTCCGGCGTCCGGCGAAGCCGTGTAAGGATCACCTCCGTTGAAGCCATTCCTGCTGCGAGTCAGCAGTGTGAATCTAAAGCATTGCAATTACTCACCATCCGAGCCACAATAAGCCGACGCCAGTGAGAGCTGCGATCAGATTGTTGGGATTGAAATCATTTCGATCGCGTGGGTGACGAGGTCCAACCCAGTAGGCCATCACGAAGCCAGCCGTTCCAGAAGAGACGTGAATGACATAGCCTCCAGAGTAATCAAGGACGCCCATCTGGTAGAGAAAGCCTCCTCCCCAGATCGAGAACGCACCAACAGTGTAGCTCAAAGTGAGCCACAAAGGCACAAAGAGCATCCACGCCAGGAAGTTCATCCTGGCCAAGCCAGCACCCGCGATCAGGACCAGAGTGATAGCAGCGAAGACGAACTGGAAGTACACCATTGTACTCATAGGGTAAGCTGCAGGCAAGTCTGCTGCCGGTAGGTAGGCTTGTTCCAACTCATAGTCTATTGCGATTGCCGGACCGGGTACACCAACGAAGGGCAGCATCTGTACTCCAAACGCGGCTTTGTACGCATACACGACCCAGCAGATCAGGACCATAGCGAACGCGTACAGGACCATGAAGGCCGAGTTCACAGCCCATTTCTTCTTGACTGGAGCGAAGTTAGCCACTGAAACTCCGAGACGGCGCAGTACATACCCATTCCTGCATAGAGAATCATCAGGCCTGGAACAGACTGAAGGCCGACCAAGGTTGCTGCAGTCAGCTGCCACGCGTTGTCGCCATTATTCAACCATTCAGGCGCAACCAGCTGGTCAGCATCCCACCTTCGATGAACGCGCATTTTGTCAATTCAAATGTGTCGGACGGCCGAGCACGAAGTCTTCTTGATAGACGCAAGCTAGTGTACGCTCTTGTCAGGACACTGAAGCAAAGCGAGCGAGGACACCTGCACGCGTAGGGAGGGCCATGGTATATCTTTACGCCCAGCACGCGTTACTACCATACATCTTTTCGAGACCTACCCCTCCTCGCGACGTCTCGCAAAAGGGGGGCCATTAGAGATAAGCAATATCGTAGCGAACCACAACTCAGCCTATCACACGATCAACTCACCAGATATGCTTCCGAGAATACGAGACGAAACCAAGCCGCACCCCAGACTCTTGAATACGAGGTCTATCCGGGGTAGCCCTGCAGGGTGGTCGCTCCACGACAAATCTTAGGTCAGATGCTTATCTGGACTCCCAGGTGCTTAGCACCTGTTCCGGCCAACAGGGGTGGTCGATTGGGGTCTTGGAGCGGGATCTCCCACACGTGGCGCCTTTAAGGTTAACCTTGTTCCGCTAGGTCGGTTTTGCTGAGGAGAAACTACCACCTCCATTAGACGACCGTCTGATAAGCACGTTGTCGTGATTTGTCAGAAATCATGGTCGTGGTAGTGACAGGGTTAATTGACCTGTTTGAGTACTGGTCTTGCGCGCTGCGTGTTGGGTGGTGCGGCATTCCCCTGTCAGAGAGTGGATTTCTTGTATCAGAATCAAGTGAGATCAACAAGCAGACCCTGTCTTGACATCAGTGTGAACGATTTCCTTGGCCTGCTGAACGGCAGAACAGATAGGGTGCTACGCCAAAAATGCCGAACAGGCTTATGCGCCAGGCTATTTGTTATCGCGGCATGAATATGAATTTGACAGGCTGCCAGAAGTCAAATGCATTCGGATCTTCTACAGACTGTACAGCTCGGAGACAGCAACTTCAAAGAATCTTCCTGCCAGAGTGAATCACCGCACACTGCCACCGTGTATCACATAAAACGACTTCCAATTCAATGCACGACTATTCGGGGACTTCACCAACAACCAATGGACCACACGATTTCTTATTCCTCGTTACTTATGACTGCAAGGCTTGTAGAAGACAATGAAACGAAACGTTGAAATGGGAAGAAAGTTCTTGTACCTCTATGCCGAAGTTTCAATCATTCAGCGTTGCTGTCATTATGCTGACGACGATGTATTGTTGGAGCTTGATCCTGGGGGACAAACATCACAAAAGACCTCGAAACCCTAATGGCAAAGCGTCAGCTATCACCTTCTCTGCATGATCTGAAGAGCACTCACGAGATCCCTTCCTGGAGAGTTGGTGCAATTGCTAGAAAGAGGGAAGTATCTCTGAATGGCCCAGAGTGCTGAAGTGTACGAGTAGTCGAACATGATCTGACCTCGTGGAACCTTGGTTTGGTACAGGTCGATGATTTCTAGCACACAGCACATTAGCTTTTCCTCTGCTTTGGCTGATTTCGTTACAAGGCCATCATACCTTCGAGCCGGATCGTCAAGTTCTGGAGACGTGAGCCTCTCACGCCATACCCAACGCCTGTCCCATGCCATTGAACACCGTTGAGCTGATCAGCAAGGACGCTGATGTTCTTCTCGGGACCCATGAGTACCACTATACAGCCCATCTGATTAGCACGCAAACATGGAACATTTCAAGACCGAAGCTCACCTCTAGAGTTGTACCCAGCCTTGATGACATCGGCCGCGTCAGCTCTGAGACCCTCGTTGACGGCCGTCGCATCAAATCCTTGACTCGTTACCAATGGGTGGTAGGGAGGTAGGCCACTGGACGGAAGAACTATTAGCCTTCCGTTCACGACATTGGATGGCTTGGAAAACTGACGTGAAGATGATGTTAACCTCGCCGCAACCGGGTGAAGACTTCCAGGTTGGTATGGCCAAAGCACTACCAATAAGGCCGAATTTCAGAATTGTCAGGAAAGAAACCATTTTGAATTGGATTCAAGATATTTCGCTTTTGTGATACTTGTACTTTGGATCGGAACCGTGTCTGTGACAACTGGCTGGTAACACAGGGACTTCTTGTGCTCTTATACCCATACTGCCAACAGTCTTCCAAAGCCAGAGCCTGCAATGAACGCCCGCATTTTCATGCATTCGTCCGTGGACCAAGTCGTTGACAGAATCTCTGTCCGTTCTGTAGATTGGGATGAGATTGCGTGTTCCAAAGCAGTCGCAAACGGTGACACAAAGCCCCGATATCCCGTTGAATTTTTGGCGATCCAAACCAAGTTGTCGTGGCAGTAGTGATATCCCTGCGGCACCGAGTTGCGATCAGCCACAGGGGCGCCTCAATCTACAAATGACAAGTCCGCGGACGAAATCACGGGTCATTGACGGACCACTATTCAGCTACGATTGTCACCTGTCCTTGACCGGCCACAAAGATTCTCAAATCGATGGTACACTCCCATTTTACGTTATCTTGGACGGTTCAATTGTCGACCGGTAAGACGCGTAAGAGTGCTGCGTTGCCTGCTGATCGCAGTGGTGAGGAGACACAACATCTTCTTCTGTTCCAACAATTGACCTGCTACGGGGTCTGCACGATGACTATGTTTTGAAAGTGTCATTTGATTGATGTTCGATTTCGGCAGCTTCGCTAGTTCGGAGCGGACGACACCATCATGGTTCGCGTACATCTGAGCAGATGGATTATGGATCGCAGGAGCTGAGGTGGGTTTCATTCATCATTTCAGTCCGACAGTGGCCTCATTGATACCACTGGTCCATGCTTTAGATCGTTCTCATCAGCATGATGAGTACTGTCGTCGATATGCGCGATCAAGCTCGAGGATTCGTCGTTACGCTGCTCAGATTCTTCTCCATCTGGCTTGTGTGCAGCCTCGATATCAATTGCCTCGTCGTGTATCTCGGTGCTTGCTTGATGTTCCAGTAGTGCCTCCTCGCAAGCACTACAGAAATTGGCCCGACGATTTCGCCGGCTGAGGATCAGTGTCGTCAACCAATTGAGGATTTTCCACAGTGCCTGTACAAAGACCAAATCTGCAACAACGATGCTGATGATAAGAGCACCTGGCGCCTTGATTTTAGGTACCTGACACGCGTAATCTTGAGCAAAGACTACTGGTTGGACAGATGGAATACCCGTTCCTAGATCAAGATAAAAGCTGGTGGCATTCGAATATGGTCCTACAAGTTCGGGACAAGGCGCTGCTTTCCACTCCGCCGGCAATTCTAAGACGTTGTCCGTGTCGTTCGTTGTCGCTGAGCACAGGTAATCATAAGTTGCACTTAGATAATTCATCAATGACTGCGGATCGGCAAGCATGTTCAGAGGCTTCTGGCCCAGATCCGTCAGGAGCGTCCAGAATATCGACTTGCCAAATTGGTCCGCAACAAGAGCTACAAGGGTTCGCGGGTCAGATACATTGAGTATCGCACTTGTTGAGTTGTCTCGGCTCGTATCAAAATCGATGTAGCTGACTTCATCACTGAAAGAAGCTTGGCTCCATGAGGACATGGTAGGAATTCCTGATGGTGTGTTGTTGGCACGAACACCGAACGACGCGCTGGAATTATCGCTCAGCGTGAAGATGAATACTGGATTAATGAGGGGGGTCTCAGCACCGTCCAATGCGGTCCAAGTTAAGATAGCAGGACCCCCAGCCACAGAAGTAATTAGGCCAAAAAGACTCAGAAGGGACGCATAGTATTGTGATCTGAAGTGTGGTGAGTATGCATGAATGACAACAATTTGCAGCCAACTCACGCAAGTTGTTGACCGAAATATAGACTGGGTGCAGTTTCACTCAGATTGCCTGGAATGGCAATCAATGGTTCACCAGTAGGGCCCTGAAATCCATTCGAAGAGGAACATGCGAGTTCGGTAGATAATAACAAGTTGGCAAAGTGGTCGCCGGATATAATTGAGCAAGACAATTCAACCTTCAGATCGTGGCTTGAGAAGAGAATCTTATACACAAATTCGGTGTTCGTACCTTAATTTCCCATGGCATGTCCATCGAATCATCACTGGCTTGGTTCGTAGCGGTCAGCGAATGCACCGAACAGTCGCGTATCGGAGTGTCTTCATAGGCTTGAGACGCAACTGATTGACTTTCGTTTGATGAATCGATGTCAATACTATCTACTGTGTAGACAAATACACCAGTACTTGTGTAATAAGCTACTTGAGTCAACGCATACCAATATCATACGAAGCTGAAGACTAACTTGAGCCAACACTGATCATTTGAGCAGAACATGTTGGCGTCATCTGGAGGACTTCATCAGCATGGCATTTGACTGGGATTCGTACAAGGATATTGTTCCAAATAACGAACCTTACTCGCAAGAGACCATGGCCGGCGCTGATACCATGCAGTCTCATTGGGAAATTTGATCTCAGTCGTGTTCGTTGTGTACACAACTCTAGCTCATATTAAGTGACGGCACTGAGCATCCTGAAGGCAGCTTACATAAGCTCAAACCCGGCAACCTGGAAATTAATCAACGAGAATATCACAATTGCAGCAGCACCGCCGATGAACACAATCCATGTAAACCATCGATAGGGGTAGGGCCGAGAGAGATTATAGCTGAACATAGATTCGTGCATTGTGACTGAGTCAAAAAAGACTGTCTGACATTGAAAACAAAACAAAGGATCAGACAAGTGTGTATACGCAAGACTTGAGAAGTCACCGGTATGCTTGCTGAGAAATCCAGAAGCTGTAATAAGGAACTGTTGAGGTCTAAGTAGATAACGCGGGGCAATAGAATGAACGCCTACCGCCGAGCGTCAAGGGGCCATATTCTTCAGTAGTATGCGCCTGGCCGGGTCGAGTGTGGAAGGAGGGCAGCGTCCGACACCAATTGGTCATGTCTGTAAGGCGAGGCAGCCGATCGATGCAGC
>JAOSBN010114230.1:0-10580 GCA_027563595.1 Erythroxylum suave
CTAGCCCCCTTGAGCCATCTTTTTGAGTGCATGCACACTTTTATAAATTGATGTAAATATTTTATCTCCAGTTTTCTCGGTTTGAGTGTTTTTTAGTAGAATTCATGGGTTGGGTTAAAAAAAGAGCAAAAGCAAAAGCAGTGTCTTTTACCAGACCAATGTGATGGTGTGCTACTACCATAGTTCAGTAAAGAATAAATAATAAGAACTTTGGTACTTCAAATGGACCGGTTTTAAGTTTCCTAAGTAGTTCCTTCTAACATATGAGGAACCTGGTTTGAGTCTAATAATGACCTTTGTCCTTTACAATTGTTTTGTAGTATAGTATAAAAAAAAAGATGCTATGTTAGAATTTTAAATCTTTTATTTGGAATAGCTAGCACTCATTTCATGAGATGATAATTTTGATGCATGTCACTCAACTTGTTTCTTTTATTCCATCCATTTCACTTGGCCTTCATTCATCATTACAAGCTTGAAAGTCCTCTTGATTTGCAAAATTATAGTTCTTGTAGTAGAGAGATAGAACTATCACAAGCTTATGGTAGAGAATGAATTAAGCAGATTTTAGAGTGAAATTACCCCAAGACAAGTGAGTTGAGAGTTAAACAGTTTCCCCTGAGATAAGTCTCTTTTGCTCAATCTCTTAACTTAAATACTTGTGGTGTTGATCTTCTTGGCGTTCTTTCAGCCGGCTTTAGTTGATTTCTGAGAAAATGGTTTTATTAATTTTCTACTCTCATTTTTAAGTATGTTCAGTATTTCCTTTTGCACTTTTATTCCTTTGACCTTTATGAGCTTTTTCTAGAAGTACAAAGGTATAAGTATGAGAGAATTTGATTGAACCTAAGTTTTCTATATTATTCAGTGGTATTTTTATAGTTTTTGTTGTATTTTTCGGCTCTTTTTGTTGGATATTGTGCTTAATTTAGTTCAAGAGTGCTTGTTTTAAATCACTATAGTTTGAGGGTAAAATTGTCATAATTAATTAGTAATTGCACTCACTTGGTTTATAGGACAATTGATATTACAAACTATTGCTTTTCATTGCAGGACACTCAAGAAGTGGAGCCAAGTATGAAGACCAAGAAATTACTAAGCCATAAAATCAAGGAAGAACACCCTTTGGGACAAGTTAGCCGCGACATACTTTGCCTCGGAAAAACATGTGAATCAACAGTCCAAACCCTTTCGGGAAAATTTGGCCACGGCAAACCCCATCACTTTGTCGTGGTGAAACTTACAAATCAATAGCTCAGACCTTTCGAGAAAATTTGAACTTCGAAGTAGCAATCTAAAACCCGAGTCATTTTTAGAAACCTTACTTACTCATGCATATGACCCAACCTGAATACCATTTTAAAAACCCTATTTCGGGATAAATAGCCAGGAGGTGGCAGAAACACACAATTTTTTACTCTTCTTCATCTTTTCTCTACAGAACAACTCTTACCTCTTCCATATTTTCTTTCCACTATTAAACCTCCACCATGGATGATTCAGATACATTTCAAGTTGTGAAGTTTCTAGTGCAATGAGTAGCTAGGCATTTCTTTTCCTCTTGAAGGGGCAGCAATGGTTGGAGTTCAATGGGTTGAAAAAGGGGAGTAGTTTCATCCATGGTTCAGCTATGAATTTATACATCCTAGGTTTAGGATTTTTGATATGTAGTTGAGCTATTTGATTATGATTTTAATCAAATGTTTGATATTCATTATGTGTAGGATGGATTGGTTTATGTAGAACTTCAGCTTAAATGTATGAAGTTTTATATATGTCTATTTAAAATCTTCTTGATTTTCTCTTGTCCATGGTTATGTTTGATGTTAAGATGATTTTAGATTCCATTTGATCCATTGCATTGGCTAATCCTACTACACACACTAAGAGCACTTAACGAGATTTTAAAAAAATGGAGTCTCATTGATTAAGATCCTGAACTTGAAAAGTCTTTCAAGGTTTACCATTTTGAAGCTTAGTGATTTCTACCCTCACTTAAATCAATTTCGAACAATGATGGCCAAAACTCACTTTCAATGGAACTTTATCATTATTTAGTCTTTTGTTTCTTTTCATCCTTCAGTTTTCTATATCCCTAAAAATCCAAAAACATTCGTTTTAACATTCAAATCAGTTCTACTAATGAGTTCAAAAATCAAAAACCTCCCTTTTCTCCAAATTAGTTTGCATAACATGACATGTAGGTTAGCTTAGATTCAATTATTTTAGATTCCGATTAAGTGAATGATCCGGGGTTGCACCCTATAGTGCAATTCTTGGAATACTTTGATTCAACCTCCAAAAGCTTAGCAAATTAGGACAAATCACATAATATCGAAATTTTCATTCATCTTTACTTAATACACATCATTCGTCTTCTTTGAATCATATTAGCATTCATAGGATTACTTCTATTCTTATAATATCTCTAAATTTCAAGATTTGAATACTTGATATTTAACAATCTATTCTTAAGTTATAACCTCAATTATCACCTTAAACATATCACATATTTAATCACCTAATCTATCATCAAAATAAGTTCATTTCAATCTTCATTTAAGCCTACATTTCAAACTTCATTTAAGCCTAAATGCATTATAGAAAGGTACCACACCATTTTTTGTTTCAAACCTTACCTAATTGATAAGAATTCAAGTAATTAGTCATTCCTATGATCGTGGATGACTTCCCACGATCATGGGTTATGTTGGCAGAACATTTCAGCTCTTCCTTGCATTTCTACAATCGTGGATGTATTCTCACGGTCGTGGGTTGTTCATATCCGAAAATCCCAGCATATATTCTTCCTATTTTCTAGCTTTTCCAACTCCTACAAGTTACATCTAACATATATTATGCTTAATTCATCATTCCTAGCTTAATTCCTCATCATTTCTTTTTAATTCTCACCTCCATTTTAGCTCATTATCATCCATAAACAAATCATAATCTATGGTTGATTAACTCATAAAAACAGCACATCAATATATATACATTCATTATCAACATTTCTACATACTTTATTAACACCATTCTCATCACCGTTTTAGCTATAATCTATTCCTAGTTGTTTTCTTTTCAGGACACTACACTACCCCTTTTCTTTAGCTTTAAAGTCATTCTAATTTTTCACTATAACAACTACTAAATCCACATTATTTTTCATCAATAACAAAACATGAGTATCTCATCTCTTTATAAAATTTTCTACATTCTTTTAAAATCATTTCAATAATCGTTCTAACTCAAAAACATTTCTATAACATTTTATGAACTATTAATCTTCATATATACCAAAATAAAATAAGAATATTCTCATTTCTTCACCCACGTTTTCACATATACTGATCACCATTTTATTATCATTTAACCTCTAACTATCATCACAAAGGTTGCTATTTAATAAACCATGAAGAACAAAGCTTTATACTTATTTCTTTAACTTTAATGTCTTTAAATCTCAACTTAACCCTAACTTCGAAGCATCATACGATCATCATCTTTTTTGGGTGGGTTAGGCTATGTGGGTTCTTTAAATGACAAGAAGAAGAAGACAAATATATTAAAGTAGCTAGTGATAAAAGATGAGAGCCAGCACAAGGATCTGAGGTGAGGTGAATATCATGGATGGAGAAGATAAACTCTTAGAGAACAAAATGAAAGATGGTTTACAAGAGAGTGTCATGGGTTGATGGGTTAAAGACTTAGGTTAGAAGGCTTGTCATGACACTTACGTCTTAACTAACAATGTTAATAATGATAGCAATACTAATATCTTCTAATTTTTGTACCCAATATCATTTAACCTCTAGTCCATTTGTCTTCCAATTTGAATTCCAACTGTCTCCCAATTTTCTATAACATTTTTTATTAAATGCTAATGACATATTTATTATTTCCATTACTATTTGACACTTATTTCTGTTAACATTCATCAATTGTCTTGTCATCTAGCATTTTTCCTAATCCAAAAACACCTAAAATTTTAGAAATTTTCCTAAAATTTTTACCAAAAATTCTAAATCATTATTTATACTCACCAAATCAATTTTAAAAACATATAATCCACAATTTACATTATAATCACATTAAAAATCAATTATATCTCAAAAAGTCAATTAAGTGTATGAACAGTCATTGTAATGTGTGCAAACATCGATAATCACATGTGTGTATGCTTATTTTATGTATGAGCATGAAATGCATTTTCTAATTTATCTTTGTTAATTCTTATTTTCAGTATTCTAGCTTTTAACCCTTATTATGGGAAAACAAGATGTTATAGGCACAGACATGATAACATGGTGCATGTTGTGAGTCATTTCTTCACTCTTGATCTTTATGTTTTTCAACACATAATCTTTATCTTCATTCATTTTCTTGCCTCCTATTACTTTGTTCCTTCTTCTTCTTATTTCATGAAGACAAGTAAGCGTAAATCTTAAGAAGATGACTTAAAGATTGTGCTTTCAACTCACTTTGGCTCTTTCACTTCCAAAGGGTACCTAAAATGAAATATTTACTAAAGCGAATGTCTTAAGTGCTATTAAACTATAATTGTTTATGGAATAAATGTATAATCAATTAAGCATATATCAAAAGTCGATTTATATATTCATATTTAAATATAACATTTAACTTGTATTTTTTGACATCTATTCATTTTTTTAAAATAGAGAGCACAAATATGAGATTTGAAGTACAAAGATTGTTAATGTTGACCAAAGACATAAGATTAAGTTCCCATCAAGGTTTAGGGCTCGATTAAGTTATTGATGGAATATTATGAGCCTATGGAAATTTGTAGGTTAGATTAAATTCTCATTATATTTTTTCCCAAAAATGACACGATTACATAACCGTAAATTGTAAGAGGAAACAATGGCATTTTATGCTTTGGCATATGTTCCTCGTATGTGTGGCAAAAAATATACATTTTATATTGATAATAGAGTAAGATTTCATGTAAAAGAACGAGATAGTTGACTTAGAAGCCAAAATTATGGGGCTATTGTTGATCGACAACATGTTGACGACTTTAATGACTTCTACGTTGTCATCTCAGAAATAATAGAGTTGCATTACATCAAAGATAAAAATGTTGCTTTATTTAAGCACAATTGGTTTAATCTTGGTGACATAAAAGTGAATGGCAATATTACTACATCAATGTCAGTAACACATGGTATGATAATGACACTTTTTTTCCTTGCAAGTCAAGTGAAGCAAGTATTATACCTCAACGACATTATATTGGACATTAATTGGAAAGTTGTTCAAAAGTTTCAGCACTAAAACCTCTTTGATTTTTATGAAAGGAGAAATGGTCTAATGAGTGAAGATGGTGATGAAACACATCAAGAGATTGAACTAGATACAGACATATCATCATTTCATAGGAGAGATATTGATCCCGATATACTAGAAGAAAATAAAGTACAAGACAACCTTATCATAGAAAGAGATGAAGACTATATTGATGATGAATTATATTTATTATAATTTAAAGTAATAAAAGTGATCTTTATATTGTTTGAAATGTAATGTTGGTAACATTTATGATAATGCATATTGTTAATGTTTGAGTTATGTTAATGAGAATTGTTGATGTTTGACCTATGTTAATGCACATTGTTGATGTTTGAGCTATTCTAATGCGGATTGCTAATGATTGAGTTATGTTAATAGGAATTGTTGATATTTGATATATGTTAATGTGTATTGTTGAAGTTTGACTTAGGGCTGACTTATGTTAATACGTATTGTTGATGTTTAAGTTATGTCAATGTGGATTGTTGATAATTGAGTTATGTTAATATGGATTGTTGGTGATTGAGTATGTTAATGCAGATTGTTGATGTTTGAGTTATATATATCCAATATAATGGCACCTGGTAGAAACAAAGGGAAGAAGGTGATAAGTATCGAAATTGTTGCCCAATAACCAGATCAATCAGTTCCTAGCCAACAACAACAATCGACCTTATCCACCAATGAAGCAAGTTAGCAACAACCTCCATCTGCCTCAACTAGTACAGAGGGATCTATAGGTGTGTTAGTCTTTATCACCTATAAATAGACTTATACTCAAATAAATAGACTTTGCTAGAGGTTATGATTTGCAATGAATGAATGTAATAATGAACAGCAAGTTATCAGTACATATTGATACTTCGCAAGTTCGTCCTCTAGACAAGATTCAATCAGCAAAATTGTCTACTGAGTTAAGGATAATTGTCATAATAGAATTATGTTGCCTAAAGCATGCTAAGGAGTTAAAGACAACTTGTTTAAGAATCCTTTGGATAAAGTTTCGATAAATTTTCAATTTATTTTAACTATATACAATATTGTTTCACTTATTTTAAGATTAATTACAATTTTATTTATCGTTCACAGATGAAAGTTAATATCATTAATATCAACAACCCTAATGTTTCAAACTACAACACTTTATTATTGAAGTAAAGGACTAGGGATCGTCATTATAGGTTACATCAGTATTATAAATCTTTTTCCTTCTGAAGCAGAGGCAAGGAGATATATTTCGGAACAGATGTATCTAAAAAATTGGAACAAATTGTGTGATTATTGGGCATTTACTAACGTTCTTGTTAGATGATGTAATGACTATCTTTTTTTCTTTATTTGAGAAAAATGTGAGAAGGCCAAGGTGAATAGAGGAAAAATGAAAAATCCTCACAACTAAAGCTCCAAATCATTTATTGTCATGCAAAATGAATATGTAAGATATCCATTTGCACGTTATAATTATATCAAGAAGCACTATTTATTGTGCATTGTATTTTTGTTTTTTCATAACAGAGTGAGAAGGAACTATATGGACAAGAGTTTGATAATATTACAATCTACAAACTCACTCACGTTAAGAAAGTCAAAGGTAGAATTCTAAAGAAACGCAAAATAACTATGCAAAAGTTGCTGGAAACATCAATGTTTGAGAAAAATGAGGCAAATGTAGAAGACACTTGCAACATAGTGCTAGGTACACAATTCAGACCTATCAAAGGTCTTGGAGTTGGCCCTAAATCAATTGCTTCATCCTCATCAAGACTAGCATATGTTCAACATCTTAAAGAGAAAAACAAGTCACTTAAAAAATGTTGGCCAAGCATGAAAAATACCTCAAAAAATTACTTGGCCCGAATTATGTAAGCAATAAAGATGAAACTGGGGCCGAGTAGTTAAACTGATCTTTGTATTTATTATTTTGTATATAAACATTTTTTAAGTTTTAATTAAAATCTTGTACAAAAACAAATTTATTGATATTTTATTTTTTATACACAATACTTCAAATTATCAGTTTTTTGTACTGTTTTTATAGTAAAAAAAATCTAAATATTATATACAATAATATAGATTAAAAAAGTCTCAAATAATTATAATTCAACATGGTATAATATTTCGTTAAAATGTATATTAAAATTTTGATTATATTTTACAAGATATAGCTAAAAACATTTGGCTATGTTTTCAAAATTTTAGGTAAAACTTTTTAGCTATATTTTTAGGAACACATCTAAAAACCTTTGGCTACATTTTTAGAAACATAGCTAAAAACATTTAGAAACACAATTGAAAACATTTACCCACATTTTTGGAACATAGCTAAAAACTTTTGACTATGTTTCAGAAAACGTAACTAATAATTTTTAGCTACGAAAACTAAGTGTAGTCAAAAGTATTGACGATGATTTTTCAAAATGTCGCTAATAGTTTTTCGCTATGAAAATAAAGTATAGGAAAAAACTATTGATGGCGATTAGCTAAAAACGTCGCCTATAATTTTCAACTATGAGAATTTGGCAACATTTTTTGTTACGAATATAAATTTTCATTGAGACTTTTAGCAACGATTTTTTTCATAGCCAAATGTAGTTTATGTTAGTTTATACCCTTGCAGCCAATTTATTTTGGTTGTAAATTTATTTGTTATTATTATTCAACAAAAGGCATTCTTTATCTTTGTGTATTAATTAATTATTTAATTATTAATCATAAAGATAAAATCCATGGAATAATTATTATGCAATTAGAAATTATAATGTGATTATAATTATGAGATTCAAATTGAAAATTTTTATACATTATTCCTAAATGTTCCTAGTCGTAGTTTCATCAAGACAGGATATTGATGAAACGGTTAGACTAGCACATGTTTGTTTCTTTCTTATGAAGAAAGTAATTGATCTCATAGATTAAAGTGTGGAGACACTTAAAAAAACATGTGGGTGCTTATTAGAGAATGAGTTCACTGAACGGACCCGATTATGAGAATCCTGAATGGAACATTACTTGTGTATCTGTGGATTATCTCATAATGATGATTGTATAATTGATCCTCAAACTTGAGATTACTAAGGTATCTAGAGTGGGAATTATTGTGTTTTGATGCTACTCATGAATCGTCCTAGGATAATTCAATCGATAGTAATTGGATACAGTATGAACCATATATAGATAGTTGAGTAAGTCAATATAGGATTCGTCACTCTAAAGTAATTAGAGAGAATATTCTACTGTTCTTGATTAGCAATTATTTATGGAATTCTCTCGCCAGAGTGAATTGACATTTGGAAAAGGTGCTTTCAAATTTCAATTATAAATCAATTGCTAATTAGCAAGAACGAACATAATTGGATGACAAGAGTAGACACAATATCCATACTCTGTCCAATTAGAATATTAAATGACAAAAAGGATTAAATTATACATTATAGTCATACAAGGACTGGTTAAGTCAATCACTATAGTCATTCCTTATATTTAGGTAATCATGACATGTTGCTAGATGTCAATCATGATATATGATTATGAATTGTTTAATTGGAGAATTAAAAATAAATTAAAAGAAGTTTTAATTTATCTAATTCTAATTGTGAATTAGAATTATAATTTATAATCATCGCCAATTTATTAGGAACCTAATTGGTCACACATCAAGGAACAATTTGTGAAAGAAAAATCAATTTAATTAAGTTGAACTTAATTATAAAGTTTGAGAAACTTTAGGAATCAAATATGAGATATTTGATTTTATTAAGATTAAATTAATTATAATTAGAATTTGATTTTAATTATAATTAAATAGATTTAATTTTAATAAATGACTTGATTTTTCTATAAAAACAGGAAAAGCTTATAGAAGCTAATACTTTTTGTCTTTTCCTCTCAAAAGCAGTTTGGGAATTGCTCCATAGATATCATCAGAGGCTGGACATTGGGACAGCTCGTGATTGATCGATTAAAAAAGGTTTTCAAAGATTTTCAATAGGAAAGCGAATAAGGTATGATTTCTAAATTTTTTTTGTTTTTATTCAAGTTGTACAATTATCGAGATCTGTTTGGAATCCATAAAAGATTTTTTGTTTTCCACTGCATCTGTGATTCGATCGCAGTTGGATTTCAACAGTGGTATCAAAGTCTCCTTTAATTTTTTTACTTGAATGATTTGATTGATTGTTATTGATTTTGATAAAAATTTAATTTTTATCCTTCTGGTTTTATTTTACCCAAAGCTAGTTTGACGACTGCTATGGAAATTGTTTCTTGTCTGTGTATTCAATCTGGAAAGTGTTTGTAAGTTTATCTTGATCTCGCATTGTTTATTCTTTGTATATGTTCAGCCTGTGTTTAAGCATACATTATCTGGAAATCTTGCGTGTTTGAGTTCTAGAAATTGCTTCCGACTGGCAATTATGTTAATTTTTGAATCCCTATTGTTATGCGCTTTGTGATCAACGAACAAGAAGATTAAACAAAAATTGTTTTTGTTTATGGATATTCTGGTTTTCCGTGTGTAATAGTTTTAGAATCCATTAAAGCCCTTTATTCTGGAACCCTAAAAATCAAAATGTGTGATTTTGTGTTACTCGTTATAGATCTGAAAATTGTTTTCCTCTACTTGCGATTCTTCATTTTGCCTTATGTTATAATGCTTGCATTTCTTTATGCTCTACCTACGTTTTGGTTATGCATCTGTGGCGTGAACAAATCAATAGGCGTTAATCGCCTATTGAAGCTGACTCCACAAGCGACACCATGGATGGCATCGCCACTGGAGAAGTTGATGGGCATTAACGCCCATCAACTAGCGACCCATCCACTGGAGAAGACGATGGGTTAACGCCCATAACACGATCCCACCATGGACGCAGGCGGCACAGTGGACGACGGTGAGAAGCTCTACCGTGTGAAGACAAAGGTTCACCGATGTTGATGGTCATGGAGCACTATCCGACGGTTAAAAATCGTTGGACGTCGGTTTAAAAAACGTAGGTGTTAGGTGGTTTTGTTTGATAAACGTGAGAAGAAAAGTATAAAATGTGGGAGGGGTGGTTCTGGAGAAGCTAATGGAGATTTCTGGAGGAGATGATGGGGGCGTGTCTGACCCTTTGATCGCGTGTCATCAACTGCACGCGCCAGACACCCCTTCTAACCCTCCTTGAAGTGTTTTAAATGATTTAACCCCTTAACTTTTTCATTTGATTAATTTAATAAAGATTAAATTATACTCCTAATAAAATTGTAAAGTGTTTTACTAAGTTTTGAAA
>JAOSBN010114231.1:0-10580 GCA_027563595.1 Erythroxylum suave
TAATATTATTTTAAAAATAGAGAAAAGTGGTTGGATTAATGAGAAAAGAAGTGAGGAGAAGAGATGAATGCGACATCAGAGTAGAGAAGAAGAAGGGAATTTGTGAAAAAAAGAAGGATTTTAGGAAATTCCAACGTAGCAGCAAAATAGAAAATGTGAATATTTAAGGATAAATTAGAATTTAAGTCTTATAAGTTATAAAGGTATTTTAGTAATAATAAAAGAATGTATAGATATAATACGAATTTTAATAGTTAACAATATTTTAATAATTATGAATGTAAGATAAAATTATGATATCTCATAATAAAGTGAAAAAAAAGAGTAATTTTTGTTAACTCAAGGTTTAAATTTAACGATTTTTATGATAATTATATAATATTTTAAATTTTAAATTTAATTTATTTCTTTGTACAGATGACAATATTTTTTTTAAGAAATAAAATTATAAGAAAATTACTTTTTTCTTGTAGAAACCTTCTTAATAAACTTTCCTTATTAACATATGCGAGGATCTTACGTGAAGATGATATTAAAAATTCAAAATCAACTCATAATTAAGATGAAGCAACGAGTAGTTGAAGAAATTGACTATTTAAAAGAGAGCAATAGCACTTGTGAAGTAACGAACATATATAGACTTTTGAAACATTTGAGCAACATCTATATAGACTTTTAAAATGCCTTGCAAATTTTTTGACACACAATTTACCCTCTATTACATATGTTTGCTTTATCAATTTTGAATTATTAGATGTAATTAAGTTGAAATTTATATTAAAATATAGTATAATAAAATTTTGTAAATGTCTAAGTCTGGACGGATTAGGGAGTAGATTGGATCAATCAATTAGTTGAGTTCAAAAATCGAGTAAGGATAGCCTTAAACTATATCTTTATAATAATGTACAATTCATACAATTTTGAATTTTGTTATTGATAAATTATTTTATAGTGAATCATATTTTGAATTATTAATTAATTAAACGAATGATTGATAATTGCATATGTGGATTTTTGAAACATATAAATTTTGCTTTTCTATTAAATAAATAATTAACAAAGTACAAAATGTTTAATGTTTTTATGTTGTCACGTATATGACGTGTATCGCCTGATAATTTGAGAAAAAATATGATAATTAAAATTCTCAAATGTGCATGTGTATAATTAAGGATATTGTGATAAGATAAATCACATTCATGAAATTAGATCAATTTTGTTTTATAATCGTTTGAGAATAATCTGTGAAATTTGTGAATCTATGGCTTACCTATAACAGGCTATATTCGACATTATAAATTGATAAGTTGTTGAGATACGAGCAAATTGTAGCTAATTGCTTGCTTGTGGAGTAAGTACCGGGACATTTCAAGTCTTGTAGATGCCCTATGCTAATGATTAAGTATCATAGTGGTTTTGGAATACTTTGAGTCCTAGGGATCTTGTGCCAGTGGCTAGGTATTGAAGTGATATTCGAGTACCAAATTAAACTGAGAAATTAAGGTGGCCTGTGCCAATACTTACACGTTTAATTACGTTTCCACTTACTGAGAGATTAAAATGAGCAGAGATGAGCCTATAGACTATTGAATTTAAGCATAAGTAGGGTCCAATCAATTTAATTAACAAAGTGGTAAAAAAAATGGCAATAATAAATAATATCATTTGATAACAATAATAAATTTTGGATATTTATTGAGCTTTTGAAAAACAATTTTTTGTGTATTTTAATATTAAATGTATATTTTATCATTGGACTAGTTTCAATACATAGTGAGTTACTTGATTTTAAGGATATGATTATATTACCTTACTGAGTAAACAACTAATCTCTTGTCAATATTTCTTTTAAGATATAAAAAGATTGTCGATAACTCCGATGTACGTAATTGAAAATGTAAAGTCTAGACGGAGTCAACAAATTGAATTGAGTACAATTGTCTTATTGTACATAATTTTGAATGTAATAGTTTAAATTGTTATACTTGTGTAGATAATTTTAAAAGCTATTTTAAAATTTGCATTCTTTAATTTCTCCTTTTCTATATTTTTTTATTAATTAAAATTTTAAAAGAAAAATACAATATTTTAACTTTTGATAGAGTGACTTTTACCCTTTTATTCTCTCTAAGTTTATCAATGTAACAAAATTACAAGAATTGCTTAGAGTTATGTTATAAGTTTTGCCTTTTATTTTTTATAGCAATAAAATATAATTTTTTGTTAGGATCAAGACTAATTACTACTTAGAGATAACAAGATCTTATACCTCAACAAAATTTCTACTGAGTGTTGTTGATAGTATAACTATAAAATATAATCTTTTATGCACGAAACCCATATTTACTAATATTTATATATCCACTAAATCAATGTAAGTGTATGCAATAATATTAATATGTATTTTGATTTTTGAATAAATCATTTGACAAGCAATCAACCCACGATGACAAATTTGATCTAAGTAGTAGCTTCAAGTTTAAAAGTATTTAAACTTCTGTCAAATTATCTAGTGCAAAGTTGGAATGAGTTGCAATTTTGCTAGTGGTTAGGATTAGCAATTTGGCTCGGTTAGATTAGGGATAAGAACTAGGCCCGAACCCATCTTGAAGTTAACGGGCTATACTTGAATTGACTAGAGCTCTAGCTCACGAAATGTCTAAACCTGAGGCCCGATTTTTATAAACAAAACAATGTTATTTTGTTTCTTAATTTCTATAAAAATTTTGAGTAAGGTTATCTTGGGCTTTGTCAGGTCTAAGCTCGACTCTAGCCCAAAATTCAATGGTGCCCGGATTAGGCAAGAAATTGAGCCAGGCTCCTATATATTTGTAATCCTAAGGTGCGTTTGGATCTACGGTGCGGTGGAGATAAGTGCTTATTCACCGCAGTTTCCAAACGTAGACACATGTTTGGAATTGCGGCCGACAACCACAGGTTGGAAAAAACTGCGGTGCCACAGGAGAAATAGATAAACGGAAAGGGGGCTGCAGTAGGAAACTGCTTATGCAATGAAAATTTTACTTTCTAATAATAACCTCATGATATTTTAGTATGTTCCATTATACCATTAATTAATAGAAGGAAGTTTTTGCCGATAGTATTTAAGTAAGGTGAAATATTTTATTTAACAAATTTATTTTATTTATATTTTCTTATTTTAATTTAATAATTTAATATTTATAGTTTGAATTTATATGATTAATAAATTATTTTTTGAAATATTTATTTACTAAATTTATTTTATTCATATTTTCTTATTTTAATTTAATATTTTATTATTTATAATTTTAAATTTATATGGCTAATAACATTTTTAAATTATTTATGCAACAATTAATAGTTATTAAATCAATGAGCTTTTTAGTCATTTTATATTTTTTTAACAACTACAGTCGCACTTGTCAAACACCTATTTCACATTTCAGCAGTTACCAAACACAGTAATCTCAAACATATAAGTACTTATTTTTATAAGTATTTATTAAAAATAAATACTTATTATTTTAGTAGGTCGATTTCAACAAGTTGTCAATCGTCACCACTTCCTCATGCTGAGCCCTAGTCATTATCTCAACCATTGAATGTTGGCATGCGTTTTGGTGATAATAATTAATATGAATAAGGTTGTTATTTAAATATTACATACTAAACTTCAAATCTCTATCAACCATTCATTTATATAATTAAAATTTTTATTTAAATTATTTAAATTTGTTCTCCAAATGTATGTTACATATAATATCATAACCCGCCGCCGATCCCATTTTCTATTTTGTTTTTTAATTTTTCTTGCGTGTGTTTCGTCATTCACAATGATCTGTTTGTTTGGATATAACATGCAACCGAGTTGTTCGATGAAATGACTGAGCGAGACTAGGTTGGTTCGTTCCTCAATTCAGCGGCGAGAGAGTGGGCCATGGCTTTTGCTTGCAGGCCGTTGTTTCTATGGGGAACTTGGATTAGCGCTCCGATCACTACGATGCGTTTTTCTGCTGTTCTATACCCTGCTTCTCTTTCACCCTCGTTTGCTTCTGCTTCTTTTTTCCAATTCAATTCGTACCCTTCAAGTGCCAACTCTTTAGTTTCTTGTTTTGGGTTTCAAAATCAGGGAAAAAGGTCGCCTTTTGATGTTCTGTTAGAGGATAATGATGGCGGCAACAACAACAACAACAACCATAACAATGGTAGTAATGGTGGGTGGTGGTGGTGGTGGAATGGAAGCAACGATTTTGTGGAGCCTCCCAATGCCTTTCTTTTATGCTTCTCTTTCCTCTGCTGTTCAGTGTTGTTGCAATTGGCTTCTTCAGCTCTTGCCAGAACAGATTCATCAGTCGTTTCTACTTCTCCGGAGAGGATGGGAGAGGAGGCTATTGTTAGTGTTTGGGAAGTTAGTGGAAGCAAGTGGACCAAGATTATTCCTGATATTTTGAGGGATGAATTCATTGTTGCTTCATCGTCGGGAAGTCCAAATTCGTCGACACTTTCTCTGTACATTGGGAATTTGTGGCTGCAGTGCAGAGTCCTCATCATGCGTCTCATGCTCCCTGATGGATTTCCTCATAGTGTTACCTCGGATTACTTGGATTACTCTCTGTGGCGAGGTGTGCAAGGTATTGCCAGCCAAATTAGTGGTGTTCTTGCCACTCAGTCATTGCTTTATGCTGTTGGATTGGGAAAAGGAGCTATCCCAACTGCCGCTGCTATCAATTGGGTGCTCAAAGATGGGATTGGATATCTTAGCAAAATTATGCTGTCGAAATACGGTCGCCATTTTGATGTCAATCCAAAAGGGTGGAGGTTGTTTGCTGATCTTTTGGAAAATGCTGCTTTTGGATTAGAGATACTGACCCCAGCTTTCCCTCATCTCTTTGTGTTCATTGGTGCTGCCGCTGGGGCTGGTCGTTCAGCCGCTGCTCTTATTCAGGCCGCCACCAGAAGCTGCTTTTATGCTGGTTTTGCTGCGCAAAGAAACTTCGCAGAGGTAATTGCCAAGGGTGAAGCTCAAGGAATGGTTAGCAAGTTTTTGGGTATCATGATGGGTATTTCATTGGCTAACTGCATAGGCACTTCCATACCTCTTGCTCTTGCATCTTTTTGTGTGGTGACTTGGGTACACATGTTTTGCAATCTGAGATCATATCAATCCATACAACTAAGGACTTTGAACCCCTACCGAGCTAGCTTAGTTTTCAGTGAGTATCTCCTCAGCGGGCAAGTCCCCCCAATCAAGCATGTCAATGATGAGGAACCACTTTTCCCAGCTTTACCATTTCTTAACATGAATTCTTTCAAGGAAAAGCAGCAAGTTGCATTATGTTCAGAAGCGAGGAATGCAGCTGTCAAGATTGAAAGACGGCTGCAATTAGGGTCAAAACTTAGCGACATTGTCAAGGACAAGAATGAAGCACTTGCACTTGTAAATTTGTATAGGGATGAAGCTTATATATTGAATGAGCACGAAGGAAATTTCTGTGTAGTGCTTAAAGAAAGCTCAACACCTCAAGACATGCTTAAGTCACTGTTTCAAGTTAATTATTTGTACTGGTTGGAGAGAAATGCTGGAATTGAAGCAAAGAGTGCTGCTGATGACTGCAGGCCGGGCGGGAGGCTACACATTTCCCTGGAATACATGCAGCGGGAATTTAACCATGTTAAAAGTGATAGTGAATTAACAGGTTGGATTGCTGATGGACTTATTGCTAGACCTTTACCTAATAGAATTGGGCAAGTTAAGGTGATCCCTTACATTACAAGCTGAAGTAGGCATCAATATGCTTCTTCTTTGAGCAATCAGGTGCTACTGGTCCAATCTTTGGCTAGTTCGGTAAGCTGCTGTGACCCCTTACATTACAAGCTGAAGTAAGCATCAACATGCTTCTTGTTTATGCAATCAAGTGCTATTGGTTCAATTCTTTGGCCTAGTTCAGTAAACCGCTCCTTCTAGCTCAGCTGTACCGTTTTGACTAACATGTATTGCGGGTTGCATTGCATGACTGGGATGGAAAAGTACATGTCCCTTTGACAGTGTCTGAGTTGTTTGAATAATCTGAACTCTCACAAGAGTTGGTCAGAATTGCAAAGCAAAGACAGGTTTTTGTTTTACAGGTTCAGTTTAGTTAGTTTGCAATAGCATTAAGTTTGAGTTGTATGGCAAATGTGTTTTTGGATATGTTTCTTCACTGTGGTTTTGTGGTAGTTGGAAACTTGGGGTCATTTCTAGCATAGCCATTTTGTTGACAAGAAATAGGAAATGGTGAGGGTCCTGAGGAGCCCTAACATCAACATTATGGAATTAAATTCAGATTATATTCTTTTGGGATTATAATTATGATAGTCCTTTTAATTCAAATATTTATTTTGAAAATTTTCTATTTATTATTTAAATTATATTAACCAAGTTCTCATAGTTAACTCGATTAAAATTGAGTTTATTTCTTAGTTTTGATAGTTTATTTCTTAATAATATAAGAACTTGGAAAAGTTCATTACTTTAGAGAATTTATGATAAATAGGGAAAGTTATTATTTTATTAAATTTAGAAAAAGTCCATTATTTTAATAAATTTAAAAAAAGTCCATCTCTTTAATTTTGTTTGACTTTTCAATCAAAATTGAGTTTTAACAAATATCTATGATCAATAAAATTATATTAGAATTAGGGATAAACATGGTTAGGGATAAAATTAGGTTGGAATTATGGAAAGTATGTCTTAATGAAATGTCTTCTCTTTCAAATCACATTATAAAAAAAGCCTATAGTATCTTATTCTGGATCAAACTAGTACAAATTATAGATATTTTACAATTATCCAAATATACAAAACTCTGATTTGTCTACTTCCTTTCAAGCATATATGCATCAAACTAAAGCAAATTTTCACAATTTAACACGCCCTAGCAGTACTTATTAATCTTCTGCTACTTTCCTCGGTACCTTTACTGATGTAGGAAGAAGGAAAATGGATAAAATTCCCGGAATGATGTAACAAAATCCTCAGTTATGCAAATACTAGAACCTTGCTTCAGGTGTATCCAACATGACAAATAAGCACCGAGATGTTACTGCTGGTCATTCTTGTCAATGATTTCTGGGGTTTGCAGGAATTCATTGGTTCCATATCAGCAGAGCCACCTGGAATCAGTACTGCTCCATTGATCCAGGCTTGCCGGAATCGGATTTCCTTGGCAGCACTGAAAGGATGATTCCCAGGAGCACACCTTTGCTTTGCAACATTGGCATTTTTCTAGTGTACCCTCTAGATTTAATTGTTGCATAGAAGCAGGTGTTCCAACTATTAATCAGAGAAATTGGATCAATCCAACAAAGAACAATATGTTACAACGTCCAGATTTTGATGATTGCATAGAAACAGGGATGTGTTCAAATATTCGTCTGCGAACCAATTTAAATTTGAATTTTCATAGCCATGCCAGAGCCAAAGATTAATTTATTCCTGACATAGTAACATCCCTGGCTACAATTAGTAAACATGCCACCAATTGAAGAGACAGCGAAGCTCAAACAGTTGCAGACAAATACCAAATTGTGCACCATCAAGATCTAAACAAGCCAGTCAATCAGCAATAGCATCTGTACCAAATTGAACTCAGAAACTGAAGTCCCATTGTGAAGCAAGTTCTCAAGGTGAAACGCAATATATCCTGCAAACTTTTCAGACTCAACTCTTTAACTTCAGTCTAAACCTGTTAACTGAAGCAACATCCCTTTTTGCTTAACCACTGTCTCCTTCCCAGCTTAGCTAGAAAACAACATGACCAACAAATAGTTTGTGGAAAATCAACACTGCAAGCAAGTGATGATGCAGCACACTGGTCTTGAATGTCTATAATTGTCTGATATGCAGATAAAAACAGGAAGATTCTTGACTGTGCTGGCTTGGTGATCATGTTTTGTAAAGACAATCAATTAGCGGAAAATCAACACTGAGAGCAAGTAATGATGCAGCACACTGGTCTTGAATGTCTATAATTGTCTGATATGCCGATAAAAACAGGAAGATTCTTGACTATGCTGGCTTGTTGATCATGTCTTGTAAATACGGTCAATTAGCGGAAAGTGTATGCATTGATATGAGTGCTCCTGCAAAATGAAAGACAGTCCATCAAACAAGAACTTGGCTAGCAGGGGAATAAATGTGGCAATTCAGGTAAGTTCCAATGTAGATCCAGTTTCGTTTCATAGTTGAATGACGCTAGAACTACCATAGTCCATGAACTTCTACCATAACACTAGATTTAACTGCAATAATGAGACTTCTGGACAACTTCTAGCTAGTAATTTGTACAGCAAAATAGCGTCAAATAACTTGCACCAGCACCACCAATCGAGAAACTTTCATCCAGATCACTTCAGTTGAGAATTTACCCGAATAATATGAAGCTCAAATCTTGACTCGAAGTCTTACGACCGTGTTTGTTTAATATGTGGAGAAGGGGTTGAGAAACTCCGCGTTGGCCTCTGCACAAACTGATGATCCAAAAGCTGAGCTGCAGAGGGTCGATCATTAGGGTTAACTTGCAGGCATTTGAGTATGAAATTTCGGGCATCTCTTGATAAGGTAGCAGGAACTTTGGGAGGTTCACCCTTTCCAATCCTGAACAGTGCCTGCATCTTTAACCCCATTTAAAAGACATGGTGATTAATTAGTTAAACACACAAGACTTGATGTATCAATGGTGTTCTAAAGATGTTCCATGAAGCTCTTGAAACCGAAGTTGAAAAGCAATAGACCATCAATCAATTTGAGTTCTAAATGTGCAAGTTAATCACAGTCTAACTAACTTAGAACTCAAGAGGTTTAGAAAGCCATTAACACTATTTAAGCTGTCTTTCATAGAATTTTCTCTATAAAGTAGACAGAAGATGCCAACGGTACTTCAGCTATAGAGCAAATCAAAACTCAAAACAGATGCAAACAATGTGAAAATGCAGTAATCTTGAATAAATTTCCCAAGTGAATCTGGATAAAAATTCATGTAGAGCAAGCACATTTTGATTTTACATGCTCATGGAGGATACTCGCAGATCTAACATGAAAAAGTTCCACAAATTCACAATCAATTCAAACTCGATCTATTGCTTCAAGGATTTCTTAGTGTGGCAATCATGTACCTGCAACTTTCTCAACGGGAATGAAGAAGATATATGCTTTCAAAAAGAAGAATGCCCTATGCATCATTATAGATGTCGATGTCAATAATTAGAACTTAATCTTGTGTCAAAACAAAAAAGATTATAGACATACTGGTTCCAAATGAGAATATGGTGGTCGACCAGTTAACATCTCCAATACAGTACATCCAAGGCTCCAGATATCAGCTGGAAGTCCATAGCTAGGTTTTCTGAATCTAACAACCTAAAAATGAACAATCAATTGGTTAATCGAACATCTCATAGAAACAAACACAGGCAACCACGACGACGACTGCGACAATCCAATGAAGTCTTGCAGATACGTGGGGTCTGAGGAAGTTTGGAAATACGCAACCTTACCCTTAACAGAAAAAAGCATAAACAAGGAGAACCAAATACCAAAATGGATTCAAATTTTGGAAAAGGGTATACATTCTTTATTGAATCAATATAATTAACAGTTAATTGTTTCAACAATCAGTAACCATTGGAAAATTGAGTTATTGAAATAAGAAATGCACATCTTACAATCTGTCTATTGTAAGCTAGCAATAGGAACTGGAATCACTACTAAATACCCAAATATCCTTTTTCTCCTTAACGTCTGTTTGAGATATTTCACTTATTACATTAAGTCCTGCTAAAAATCATAGTTTAAGAAACTTTAAAATTTTTTTTCTAATTTTTAAAATTTTTGAAAAATTTTCTAATTCTTAATTTTTTAGAAAGACTCTTACTCTTAAAATTTAGTAAAAAATAATAATAATGAAACACATGTAGTATGAACATCATACGTGAACTAATCAAATATCAATTAATATGGTAATTCAACTCAGCTCTTAAACTCAATTCGAACAAATTAAACTCGAATTAAATTAAAATTTTAAGATAATTATAATAAATTATTAGTTTGGTTTGAGTTTAATCAATTCAATTCATGTTTAAGAGTTTGGTTGAATCATGTAAATAACATTTGATTGGTTCACATGCAATATTCATGTTAAACATGCTTTGTCGTTATTTTTTAATCAAAGTTTAGAGATGAAGTTTTTCTGGAAAGTTAAAAATCATAATTTTTTTTTCAAAATTTTTAAAGATTAAAGTTTTTTTTTAATTTTCTTAAACTACATACAAGTTTCATGTCTTTTCATCTTATATATGTGTATATACATATGGTGTTGTAGGTAGATTACTAGAATCATTCGGTTTACTGTTGCTAACTATTACTTGAATACTGAAAACTTAAAAACTGGAATGTGCTTAGCAAATTTCTGGATCAAAAGAAAGAAGCAAACCTCAGGGGCCATCCAGAATGGAGTTCCTTTGGAAGATCTAACACCATTGAATTTAGCTGCCTGAAAAAAAAAAAATAAGAATAAGAAAAACCAAATAATAAACAGAGAAACAAATGTGAAATTACC
>JAOSBN010114232.1:0-10580 GCA_027563595.1 Erythroxylum suave
GCACCATTAAGAATGAGAGTGTGCAAGAGTTGTGAGATTAAAGGAGTTGAGTCTAAAGCCGCCTTCTTTACCGACAGACATCTTATACGATCGCTAAATTCCATCGCTAAATCTGCCAAGATGATTTCCCTCAATATTTAGTGATGGATGTTAATACCATCGCGGAGTGAAAATTTTCCAATCAACTTTACCAATGGAAATAGATTTTTCGTCAGTAATTTACAATGGTCTATTTTTCATCGGTAATTTTCCGTCAGTAAACTCGCCTTCTTTACCGACGGACATGGTATACCATTGTTGAATTTGCCGGGATGATTTCCCTCCATATTTAGTGACGGATGTTATTACCGTCACTAAATGAAAATTTTCCCATCAACTTTACCAACATAAATGGACTTTTCGCTGGTAATTTGCAACGGTATATTATTCGTTAGTAGTTTTCCATCGTTAATTCTTGCTTTTCTTTTACTGCAGAATATGCTAACCTATCGTTTTTTCCACGGCCAAATAATTGGACGTTACCCTTCGATTGGGTGCACTTAACAATCTGCTTGATGTGTGCCACCATTAAGAATGAGAGTGTGCAAGAGTTGTGAGATTAAAGGAGTTGACTCTAAAGCTGCCTTCTTTATTGATGGACATCTTATACCATTGTTAAATTTGCTGAGATTATTTCCCCCCATATTTAGCAACGGATGTTAGTATGGTGTCTAAACGAGAATTTTCCCATCAACTTTGCCAACAGAAATTGATTTTCTATAGGTAATTTGCAACTGTATATTTTCCGGCGCTAATCTACTAACATATCATTTTTTCCACAGCCCAATACTTGGGCTTTGCCCTTGGATTAGGTGCACTTAGTATTTTGTTTGATCTGTGGCACCAATAAGAATGAGAGTGTGCAAGTGTTGTGAGATTAAAGGAGTTAAGTCTAAAGTCCCCTTCTATATCGACGGACATCTTATAACATCACTAAAATTGTATCGATGTTTGTTAGCACTCACGCTAAACGAAAATTTTGGCATCAACTTTACCAATGGAAATCGATTTTCTATTAGTAATTTGTGATGGTACGTTTTCCATTGCTAAAGCTGCCTTCTTTATCGAGGGACTGGTTATATCGTCTTTGGATTTGCCAGGATGATTTCCCTGCATATTTAGCAACAGGTGTTCATGCCGTCGCTAAACAAAAATTTTCCTGCCAACTTTAACGTGGGAAATAGACTTTCCGTCAGTAATTTGCAAAGGTATATTTTTCGTCTGTAATTTTTCGTCGCTAATTTTTACTTTTCTTGTACTACATAATCTGCTAACCTATCGTTTTTTCCACGGCCCAATACTTGGGCTTTACCCTTGCATTGGGTGCACTTAACAGTCTGCTTGATTTGTTGCACCATTAAGAATGAGAGTGTGCAAGAGTTGTGAGATTAAAGGAGTTCAGTCTAAAGCTGCCCTCTTTACCGAAGGACATCTTATACCATCGGTAAATTCTATTATTAAATTTGGCGAGATGATTTCCCTCTATATTTAGCGACGGATGATAGTACCCTCGCTAAACGAAAAATTTCCCACCAACTTTACCAACGGAAATCAATTTTCCATCGGTAATTTACAACTGTATATCTTTCGTCAGTAATTTTTCGTTGCTAAAGTCGCCTTCTTTACCGAAGAACATATTATAGCATCGCTGAATTTGCCGGGATGATTTCTGTCCATATTTAGTGACAGATGTTAGTGTCTTTGCTAAACAAAAATTCTCGCGTCAACTTTACCAATGGAAATGGACTTTCTGTCAGTAATTTGCAGTGGTATATTTTTCATCGGTAATTTTCCGTCACTAATTCTTGCTTTTCTTATGGTGCATAATCTACTAACCTATCATTTTTGCCATAGCCCAGTACTTGGGCCTTACCCTCGAATTGGGTGCACTTAATAGTCTGCTTGATCTGTGGCACCATTAAGAATGAGAGTGTGCAAGAGTTGTGAGATTCAATGAGTCGAGTCTAAACCGCCAATGGACATCTCATACCATCGCTAAATTCCATAGCTAAATTTGTCGGGATGATTTCCCTCTATATTTTCGATGTTAGTACCGTCACTAAACAAAAATTTTCCCTTAAACTTTACCAACAAAAACCGATTTTCTGTCGCTAATTTGTAACGGCATAATTTTTGTCGGCAATTTTCTGTTATTAAAGCCTCCTTTTTAACCGACGGACATCTTATACCATCGCTAAATTCCATCGCTAAATTTCTCGGGATGATTTCTGTCCATATTTAGTGATGGATTTTTGCACCTTTGCTGAACGAAAATTTTCCCGCCAACTTTACCAAAGGAAGTGGAGTTTCCATCGGTAATTTGCAACGGTATATTTTCCATTGGTAATTTTTTGTCGCTACTTCTTGCTTTTATTGTAGTGCGTAATCTCCTAACCTATCGATTTTTCTATGGCCCAATTCTTAGGCTTCACCCTCGGATATGGTGCACTTAACAGTCTGCTTGATCTGTGGCACCTTTAAGAATGAGAGTGTGGAAGAACTGTGAGATTAAAGAGGTTGAGTATAAAGTCTCCTTCTTTACCAACGGACATCTTATACCATCGCTAAATTCCACTGCTAAATTTGCCAGGTTGATTTCCCTCTATATTTAGTGACGGATGATAATACCGTCGCTAAACAAAAATTTTACCTTCAACTTAACCTACGAAAATCGATTTTCCTTCGATAATTTGTAACGGTGTATTTTTTGTTAGTAATTTTCCGTCATTGAAGTGACCTACTTTACCGACGGACATCTTATACTATCGATAAATTTGTCGGGATGATTTCTATCCATATTTAGTGACGGATGTTAGTACCGTTGCTAAACAAAAATTTTCCTGTCAACTTTACCAACGAAAATAAGCTTTCCGTCGATAATTTGCAATGATATATTTTCTGTCGGTAATTTTTTGTCACTAATTGATGCTTTTCTTGTGGTGCATAATATGTTAACCTATCGTTTTTGCCACGGTGCAATACTTGGGCTTTACCCTCAGATATGGTGCACTTAACAGTCTGCTTAATTTGTGGCACCATTAAGAATAAGAGTGTGCAAGAGTTGTGAGATTAAAGGAGTTGAGTCTAAAGCTGCCTTCTTTACCGACAAACATCTAATACCACTGTTAAATTCCATTGCTAAATTTTTCTGCATGATTTCCCTCCATATTTAGCGACGGATGTTTGTACCATCGCTAAAAGAAAATTTTCTTGTCAACTTTACCAATGGAAATTGATTTTCCGTCGGTAATTTGCAACAGTATATTTTCCTTCGGTAATTTTCGATCACTAATTCTTACTTTTCTTATAGTGCATCATCTGTTAACCTATCATTTTTTCCACAGCCCAATACTTGGGCTTTACCCTTGGATTGGGTGCACTTAAATATCTGCTTGATCTGTGGCACCATTAAGAATGAGAGTGTGCAAGAGTTATGACAATAAAGGAGTTAAGTCTAAAGCCGCCTTCTTTACCGACAGACATCTTATATCATCGCTAAATTCCATCTGATGTTAGTGTCGAGATGATTTCCGTCCATTTTTAGTGATGGATGTTATTACCATCGCTAAACGAAAATTTTCCCATCAACTTTACTAACAGAAATGGACTTTCCGCCAGTAATTTGAAATGGTATATTTTCTTTCATAAATTTTTTGTCGCTAATTCTTGCTTTTCTTGTATTGCATAATCTGCTAACCTATCATTTTTGCCACGGCCCAATACTTGGGTTTTACCCTTGGATTAGGTGCACTTAGTTGTCTGCTTGATATGTGGTAGCATCAAGAATGATGGTGTTTAAGAGTTGTGAGATTAAAGGAGTTGATTCTAAAGCTGCCTTCTTTATAGACAGACATCTTATACCATCACTAAATCTACCAGGATGATTTCCCTCCATATTTACTGACGGATGTTAGTACCATCGCTAAATGAAAATTTTCCCATCAACTTTACCAATGGAAATCAATTTTCTGTCAGTAATTTACAACATATATTTTTCACCGGTAATTTTCTGTCAATAAACTCGCCTTCTTTACTGACGGACATGGTATACCATCGCTAAATTCCATCGCTGAATTTGCCAGGATGATTTCCCTCCATATTTAGTTACAGATCTTAGTATTGTCGCTAAACGAAAATTTTCCTGACAACTTTACTAACGGAAATGGACTTTCCTTCGGTAATTTACAACTGTATATTTTCCGTCGGACATCTAATACCTATCATTTTTTCCATGGCCCAATACTTGCACTTGGATTGGGTGCACTTAACAGTCTACTAGATCTGTGGCACCATAAACAATTAGAGTGTTCAAGAGTTGTGAAATTAAAGGAGTTGAATCTAAAGCCACCTTCGTTATTGAAGGACATCTGATACCATCGTTAAAATCCATCGCTAAATTTTTCAGGATGATTTCCCTCCTTATTTACCAGTGGATGTTAGTACCATCACTAAAAGAAAATTTTCCTGTCAACTTTACTAACGAAAATCGATTTTCCATCGGTAATTTGCAATAGTATATTTTTCGTCGGTAATTTTCGGTTGTTGATTCTTGCTTTTCTTGTACTGCATCATCTGCTAACCTATCAGTTTTGCTATAGCCCAATACTTGGGCTTTACCCTTGGATTGGGTGCATATAACTGTCTGCTAGATCTGTGGCACCATTGAGAATGAGAGTGTGCAAGAGTTGTGAGATTAAAGGAGTTGAGTCTAAAGTCGCCTTCTTTACTGACAAACATCTTATATCATCGCTAAATTCCATCGCTGAATTTGTCGAGATGATTTCCCTGCATATTTAGTGATGGATGTTCTTACCGTTGCTAAACGAAAATTTTCCCATCAACTTTACCAACAGAAATGGACTTTCTGTCGGTAATTTGCAGCGGTATATTTTCTTTCGTTAATTTTCTATCGCTAATTCTTACTTTTCTTGTAGTGCATAATCTGCTAACCTATCATTTTTTCCACGGCCCAATAATTGGACCTTACCCTTGGATTGGGAGCACTTACCTGTCTCCTTGATATGTGGCACCATTAAGAATGAGAGTGTTCAAGACTTGTGAGATTAAAGGAGTTGAGTCTAAAGCCGCCTTCTTTACAAATGAACATCTTATACCATCGCTAAATTCCATCACTAAATCTGCCAGGATAATTTCCCTCCATATTTAGCGACGGCTGTTAGTAACCTCACTAAACAAAAAATTTCCCATCAACTTTACCAAGAGAAATCAATTTTCCCTCAGTAATTTGCATCGATATGTTTTTCATAGCTAATTTTCCACTAGTAAACTCGCCTTCTTTACCGACAGACATGGTATGTCATCGCTAAATTCCGTCGCTAAATTTGGCGGGATGATTTCCCTCCATATTTAGTGACAGAACTTAGTACCGTTACTAAGCGAAAATTTTCCCGACAACTTTACCAATGGAAATAGACTTTCTATCGATAATTTGCAACAGTATATTTTTCGTCAGTAATTTTCCATCTCTAATTCTTGCTTTTCTTGTATTGCATAATCTGCTAACCTATCATTTTTTGCCACAGCCCAATACTTAGGCTTTACCCTTTTATTGGGTGCACTTAATAGTCTGCTTGATTTGTGCCACCACTAAGAATGAGAGTGTGCAAGAGTTGTGATATTAAAGGAGTTGAGTCTAAAGTTGCCTTCTTTACCGACGAACATCTTATACCATCGGTAAATTCCATCATTAAATTTGTCGAGTTGATTTCCCTCCATATTTAGTGATGGATGTTAGTACAGTTGCTAAACCAAAATTTTCCCGTCAACTTTACCAAGGAAAATTAATTTTCTATAGGTAATTTGCAACAGTATATTTTTCGTCGGTAATTTTCCATCGCTAATCTGCTACTTATCGTTTTTTCCACAACCCAATACTTGAGCTTTACCCTTGGATTGGGTGCACTTAACAGTTTGTTTGATCTGTGGCACCAATAAATCGATTTCTAAATTCCATTGCTAAATTTACTGGGATGATTTCCCTCCATTACCAATTGAAATCGATTTTTTGTCGGCAATTTGCAACAGTATATTTTCTGTGTGTAATTTTTCGTCACTGATTCTTGCTTTTCTTGTAGTGCATAATCTGATAACCTATCGTTTTTGCCACAGCCCAATACTTGGGCTTTACCCTTGGATTGGGTACACTTAACAGTCTGCTTGATCTGTGGCACCATTAAGAATGAGAATGTGGAAGAGTTCTGAGATTAAAGGAGTAGAATCTAAAATCGCATTCTTTACCGACGCACATCTTATACCATCGCTAAATTTCATCTCTAAATTTGCTAGGATGATTTTGCTCCATATTTGGCGACAGATGTTAATGCTATCGCTAATGGAAAATTTTTCCTTCAACTTTACCAATAGAAATCAATTTTTCTTCGGTAATTTGCAACGGTATATTTTCCATCGGTAATTTTCCGTCGCTAATTCTTTCTTTCCTTGTAGTGCATAATCTGCTAGCCTTTCGTTTTTGCCAAGGCCAATACTTGGATTTAGCCTTGGATTGGGTGCACTTAACAGTCTGCTTGATCTGTGGCACCATTAAGAAAGAGAGTGTGCAAGAGTTACTAGATTAAAGGAGTTGAGTCTAAAGTCGCATTCTTTACTGAAGAACCTTTTATACCTTCGCTAAATTCCATAGGTGAATTTGCCGAGATGATTTTCCCCCATATTTTGTGACAGATGTTAGTACTGTTGCTAAATGAAAATTTTTCCGATAATTTTACCAATAAAAATGCACTTTACCAACTGGAATTTGCAATGGTATATTTTTTGTCGGTAATTTTCTGTCGCTAAAGCCTCCATCTTTACCGAAGGACAACTTATACAATCGCTAAACTCCATCGCCAAATTTATCGGGATGATTTCCCTCCATATTTAGCGAGGTATGTTAGTACCGTCGCTAAACAAAAATTTTCCCGTCAACTTTACCAACGAAAATCTATTTTCCATTGGTAATTTGCAACGGTATGTTTTCCATCGGTAATTTTCCATCGCTATAGCCGACTTCTTTACTGACGGACATCTTATACCATCGCTAAATTCCATTGCTAAATTTTCCGGGATAATTTTCGTCCATATTTAACGACGAATGTTAGTACCGTCGATAAAAGAAAAATTTCCCATCAACTTTACCAATGGAAATCGATTTTCCATTGGTAATTTGTATCCATATATTTTTGGTCGGTAATTTTTCGTCACTAAAGCTGCCTTCTTTACCGATGGATATCTTATACCATCGCTAAATTCCATTGCCAAATTTGTGGGGATTATTTCCCTTCATATTTCATAATGGATGTTAGTACCATCGCTAAACAAAAAACTTCCAATCAACTTTACCAATGGAAACGGACTTTCCGTCGGTAATTTGCAATGGTATATCTGCCTTTGGTAATTTTTTTCACTAATTCTTAGTTTTCTTATAGTGCATAATCTACTATCCTATAGTTTTTGCCACAGCCCAATACTTGGGCTTTATCCTTGGATTGGGTACACTTAACAGTCTGCTTGATCTATGACACCATTAAGAATGAGAGTGTGCAAGAGTTGTGAGATTAAAGGAGTTCAGTACAAAGCTGCCTTCTTTACTTACAGACATCTTATCCTATCGCTAAATTCCATTGCTGAATTTGTCGGGATGATTTCCCTCCATATTTACTGACAGAACTTAGTACTGTCGCTAAACGAAAATTTTCCTGACAACTTTACCAACGGAAATGGAGTTTCTGTGTCTAATTTGCAACGGTATATTTTCCATTGATAATTTTTCGTCACTAATTCTTGCTTTTCTTGTATTGCATAATTTACTAACTATCGTTTTTTCCACAGCCCAATACTTGGGCTTTACCCTTAGGTTGGGTGCACTTAACTATCTGCTTGATCAGTGGCACCATTAAGAATGAGAGTGTGCAAGAGTTGTGAGAATAAAGGAGTTGAGTCTAAAGCTGCTTTCTTTACCGATGGACATCTTATACCATCGGTAAATTCCATCGTTAAATTTATTGAGATGATTTCCCTCCATATTTAGCGACAGATGTTAGTACGGTCACTAAACGAGAATTTTCCCGTCAACTTTACCATCGCAAATTGATTTTCTATAGGTAATTTGCAACTGTACATTTTCCGTCGGTAATTTTCTATCGTTAATCTGCTAACCTATCATTTTTCCCACAGCCCAATACTTAGACTTTCCCTTGGATTGGGTGCACTTAACAGTTTGTTTGATCTTTGACACCAATAAGAATGAGAGTGTGCAAGAGTTGTGAGATTAAAGGAGTTGAGTCTAAAGTCACCTTTTGTATCGACGGACATCTTATAACATCGCTAAATCTGTATTGACGTTTGTTAGCATCGTCGCTAAACGAAAATTTTGGCGTGAACTTTACCAAGGAAATCGATTTTCCGTTGGTAATTTGCGATGGTATGTTTTCCATTGCTAAAGCTGCCTTCTTTACCGACGGACATCTTATACCACCGATAAATTCCATCATTAAATTTTTTGAGATGATTTCCCTCCATATTTAGTGACAGATATCAGTACCATCGCTAAACGAAAATTTTCCCGCCAACTTTACCAATGGAAATGGACTTTCCGTCGATAATTTGCAACGGTATATTTTTCGTCGGTAATTTTTGTAGCTAATTCTTCCATTTTTTGTAGTGTATAATTTGCTAACCTATCGTTTTTGCCACGACCCAATACTTAGGCTTTACCCTTGGATTGGGTGCACTTAACAGTCTTCTTGATGTGTGGCACCATTAAGAATGAGACTGTGCAAGAGTTGTGAGATTAAAAGAGTTCAGTCTAAAGCTGCCTTCTTTACCGATGGACATCTTATACCATTGGTAAATTCCATTATTAAATTTGACGAGATGATTTCTCTCCATATTTAGCGACGGATGATAGTATCGTCGCCAAAAGAAAATTTTCTCGGCATCTTTGCCAACAGAAATTGATTTTCTGTCGATAATTTGCAACTGTATATTTTTGGTCGCTAAAGTCACCTTCTTTACCGAAGGACATATTATACCATCGCTAAATTCCATCGCTAAATTTGCTGGGATGATTTTTTTCCATATTTAGTGACAGATGTTTGTATCGTCGCAAAACTAAAATTTTCGCATCAACTTTACCAATGGAAATGGACTTTCTGTCGGTAATTTGCAACGGTATATTTTTTGTCGGTAATTTTTTGTCGCTAATTCTTGCTTTTCTTGTGCTGCATAATCTGCTAACCTATGGTTTTTGCCACAGCCGACACTTGGGCTTCACCCTCAGATTGGGTGCACTTAATAGTCTGCATGATCTGTGGTGCCATTAAGAATGAGAGTGTACAAGAGTTGTGAGATTAAAGGAGTTGAGTCTAAAGCCACCTTCTTTATTGACGGACATCTTATACCATCTCTAAATTCCATCGCTAAATTAGCCGGGATGATTTACCTCCATATTTATGGACAGATGTTAGTACTGTCTCTAAACAAAAATTTTCCCATCAACTTTACCAACAGAAGTCGATTTTTTTATCAGCAATTTGCAACGATATATTTTTTGTCGATAATTTTTCGTCAGTAAACTCGCCATCTTTACCGACGGACATGGTATACCTTTGCTAAATTCCATCGCTGAATTTGCCAGGATGATTTCTCTCCATATTTAGTGACAGATTTTAGTACCGTCGCTAAACGAAAATTTTCCTGACAACTTTACCAACAGAAATGGACATTCTGTCGACAATTTGCAACGGTATATTTTCCATCGGTAATTTTTTGTCCCTAATTCTTACTTTTCTTATACTGTATAATCTGCTAACCTATCTTTTAGCCACGGCCCAATACTTGGGCGTTACCCTTGGATTGGGTGCACTTAACAGTTTGCTTGAATTGTGCCACCATTAAGAATGAGAGTGTGCAAGACTTGTGAGATTAAAGGAGATGAGTCTAAAGCTGCCTTCTTTACCGACGGACAGCTTATGCGATCGGTAAATTCCATCGTTAAATTTGCCGATATGATTTCCCTCCATATTTAGCGACGGATGTTAGTACCCACACTAAACGAAAAACTTCCCATCAACTTTACCAAGAGAAATCGATTTTCCCTTAGTAATTTGCATCGATATGTTTTTCGTCGTTAATTTTCCACCAGTAAACTCGCCTTCTTTACCAATGGACATGGTATACTATCGCTAAATTCCATCGCTGAATTTACTGGGATGATTTCCCTCCATATTTAGTGACAGAACTTAGTACTGTTGCTAAATGAAAATTTTCCCGACAACTTTACCAATGGAAATGGACTTTCTATCGATAATTTGCAACGGTACATTTTCTGTTAGTAATTTTCCATCTCTAATTCTTGCTTTTCTTGTACTGCATGATCTGCTAACCTATCATTTTTGCCATGGCCCAATACTTGGGCTTTACCCTTGGATTCGGTGCAATTAGTTGTCTGCTTGATCTGTGGCACCATTAAGAATGAGAGTGTGCAAGAGTTGTGAGATTAAAGGAGTTGAGTCTAAAGCCGC